>JAJJWW010011171.1:0-39567 GCA_023531295.1 Papaver armeniacum
AATCTAACCCAAATCTTACACACAAAACTTCAATTCATTCAGTTAGATCCCAAGCTGCATCATTAGCCACTTATGTTGCAAGTTAGCATATACGTTGCGGATGAAGATTTATGGCAGGCATACAAGTATCTATTGTCATATATTGGGTCTGACTTTTTAATCTGAATGGGTTTTATTTCGCTAGTGACCTAGGAGGTTTTACTTGTGGCAAGATTTCAAATCCCCTAATTACATTCTTTTGCAAGTGCCCCTTGAAGATATGCATTACCTTCTCCCCATGGTCATTTTTAGCATCCTTCCTGATTGCAAAACCATTGTCGTCAATATGTCGAGGCAGAGGGTAAACTCAAGTTTCAAAATGTTGCAAGAATTTTGCAACATATGTGGAGCCATCTCGTAAACACTACACTAAACTGAACCGAAGGAAAATTTTGAACAGACCGGCACTTAGCGTAAACATGAAGATGGCCTGAATGGGTTTTCAGTTTAAAAATACTTAAATATTTACATAAAAGTATCGCAATTTTAGTTTCTAAATTTTTTTCTGCTTTTCATATCTCTGAACTTGCACAATATTGTGAGCACTATTTCCGAATTTAAAGCTTAGATAAATGAAGGCTACTTCACCTAAGAAATTGATTACCTCCATGGAGTTTTTCAATGTCTAGGCGATAGAGTTAACAGTTTCTCCAAATGTATTAAACAGTTTTTTTTTTTTTTTTTTTTTTCTCAACCAAAAATTTTACACTTACCCATGTTCGTTTGGATATGACGTATGATCTGAACATGAGACTCATGTTCGATTAAGTGTTTTTTTATTTTATTTTTTTTCTGATGTTCGACTTGCTCATACACTGATTGGGAGCTTTTTTTTCTTTTCTTTTTTTGAACCATGATTGGAGGCTAGTTTGAATCGGAAATCATTTTATACTCGCTTAACTTAATTTATTTTTTCTGATAAAAAAAAGAAGAAGAAAAAGAAAAAATTAGTCGGGCATATTCATATGCGCATGTCAAACACCAGAACTTGCCATTTTTGCACTCATTATGCGAATGGCAAAGTGTCAAATATACCACTTAGGCACACGCGATGGAGTCTCCAGTGAGCGATAGAGTCACCCGCTGGTCGTCCAATCGCTCGAGGGTCATACGGACGCCAACGCTAGTCTTTCCATCGATTGCTTCTTAATACATCACTAAGTTGTTTTCTTCCAACGGTCAGGAATTCCCCCTCCTATAAATACTCAAGTTCAAACTCATTTCTACTTACACCAGAATTTCTAAATCTCTCTAGAATTTCTCAATTTCACACATCTTTCATACTTTTCATCACTCTTCCAATTCTTCAAATAGCATGGCTGAAAATATGGACATGGCTGAGTTCATAGGAAACCAACATACTGCCGAAAATCAAAGAGTTGCTAATAGATCCAACGTGTAAAGTCGAATAAGAAGGCGATTACCAAATTTACTACTACGAAAGATGAATGTATCTGTAGGAATCATGTTATTTTTAACTGAGACTTTCTTCACTGCAGTTCCATTCCAAACCCAAACATTTTGGGAAATGATGGTTGGGAAATTTCAAGAAGAAACAATGAACCTCAACAATCAAGAAACGAGCGCATTGAGTCACCGCTTCACTGTATCCCACAATTATGTTGCTTTAGTAATGCAAACGGGTCAAAACATGAGGGATGGTGAAACCATGATGAACATTGAACAAAGGTGTCGGGCGGAGTGGCGCCGCGTCAACAGAAAAGACTTCCAATATGGAAGTTGCTTTGAGATTTTAACAGTGTTTCCCAAATATAATCCAATGTATATATTTTAATTTCTTAAATGTCAACTTAAGTCTAAGTACTAAGTTTTCATATTTGTCTTACTTTATTGATTAAAATTTAAATGTAACTCTAATTAAAATGTAAGACTGAATTAATAATAGAATATAAGTTTAATTAGTTAAAATACGAGTCGAATTTTCAAAATCATTAAACTTCGAATTAATCACTAATAGTCATTTTCCAAGACATAAAACTAGACAATAGAAAAATCCAGGACGACAATGTTCTTAATCTTGTTTATTTTCTCATTTCGCATAACTTCCAATCCATGTGCATATGAACAAAGTTTCCTTTGCTTATCTTCTTCTTTGGCTTCAAATTGCCTTGCCTTGTGTTAGAGCACTGCTCGGTCGAACTCGCGTGCGTTTCTATCTCAAGAATGTTTGTCAATGTTAATGATCAAAACTATAAGTCTTGATTTCTAGCCTATTTATAGATGTCTCGGACTAGGACATAGATTGTGTAGTTGAGCTTAGACTTCACGCCGTTCATCATTTGAAGACGAAGAACTACTAGTGAGAGCTTGTGGAACTTCATCAACAAAAGGTATGTGGAGACTGAAACTCATTTATCACTTGGAAAGTCTATTTCTACTCTATCTCCTATATTGATACATAAGTCGTATTATGATATAGTTTTCTATTATACACATTTGAGATTTCGAGTTGAGTTTATCTCGCTTACATATTTCTCGAAATATGTGTTGGCAAGCTTTCGCTTCGACCAAGTTCATCTTATATTCTTAAAGAATGTTAGAATATGATCATGTGAAAATTTTCAAGTAACATCTTACATGGTTTGTGAAAATTCGGGGGGTCTAACAACCACACCCAACAATTCATTTGGCAATATGAGAAGACTTACTCCAATATACTTTCTAGAGAATCAACTAGACAATCAGACTCAATCTAGAGTAAAGTATATCAAATAGTGTAATATCTCTTACTCTTAATTCAATCTTCAATGAGCAAATAGAAATCTGCGAGCCCGATTGAATATAAGAGGAGTAACTTGAACGGTACCAAAGACCAATGTTCAAGTGTCAATCAATTTAAATCAACAACCAAAGGTTGGATTATCTAATTGATTAATCTTAATGCGCAACCTGTGATATTTCAATTATATAACAAAATACAATGCGGAAAATAAATAACACAGACACTGTAATTTTGTTAACGAGGAAAACCGCAAATGCGAAAAACTCCGGGACTTAGTCAGTTTGAACACCACATCTGTATTAAGCCACTATGAGACTCTAGCCTACTACCAATTAACTTGGTGACTGGACTGTAGTTGAACCTTAATCAATCTCACACTCGATTCAAGGTACGGTTGCGTTCCTTACGTCTCTCGATCCAATGAGGATAATACGCACTTGATTCCTTAGCCGATCTCACCCACAACCATGAGTTTCTACGACCCAAAGTTGAAGACTGATAAACAAATCAGTCTCACACGAGAAAAGTCTATAGATTTAATAAATTTGTCTCCATAGAAATACCCAAGAGTTTTTGTTGGTATTTTGATAAATCAAGGTGAACAGGAACCTTGAGTTGATAACCAGGACTTATATTCCGAAGACTGAGCCTAGTATTATCAATAACCTCACAATAATCTTAATCGACTAGCGAAACAAGATATTAGTGAATCACAAATGATGAGACGAAGATGTTTGTGATTACTTCTATCTTTCCTATCTGAAATTAATCTCGAGTCAATTATTTCAATTGTACTTTCGCACGATAGAATCGGCAAAATCGAATACTTTAAACTACAAAGAAAATAGTTAGCACCAAGCTTCACACTCCTAATGAAGTATTTGAAGTAGTTCACCTTCTGTGGTCTCAAGAAACCTAAGGTTAAAGGAGAATCGACTCTAGTTTATGAAACTTGTAACACACAAGAGGTGTGGGAATTAGGTTTCCCAGTTGATAGAGTTCTCCTTTATATAGTTTTCAAATCAGTGTTTGCAATCCAAGTTACCTTGGTAACAAAGCATTCAATATTCACATTTAAATGAAAAACCTGATTCAATCAAGATAATATCTTTCAACCGTTAGATCGAACTTAGCTTATTACACACAAATGAAATGTACCCTCATTTAGGTTTATGTAACCGTACCCAAAAGTGTACACCATGTTGGCTCACAAATAGTTAACCTAGGTTAGCCATATGATTACTCTCATATCAACCTTATTCATCTTAACCATAACTAGTTCAATGATTCAAATGAAACTAGTTAAAGAGTTGTTCAATTTATATTTTAGAAGAAAACACAATTGAAACCAAATCCGCTTAATTCACTAAGTCGATTCATGAACCTTATAGCCACGGTTTGCAAAGATTGCATTCCTTAATTTATAAATGTTTTAAGTTCATATACACAACATATTTTCCAAAGTAATCAACTCAAGTATGCAAACGTGTACGCATATAGTCGGGCCGAGTTTAGACATGCTAATGCAGCTGGTGACGGGTGCGCATACCAATTTACATTCAAAAGTCAGCGTGAGAAATTCCGCGGACGTGAGACTTAACGTCGGTATGCGTACTTGCTCAGAGCATGTCAGCAACGCCAAGATCACAGACACTGGACATGGCATACCAGTTCTAGGTTTTGGACTTATATACAAATGTGATAACATACTATGTTTATATCCAAATATGGTTACATGATTCTAAGGTCTTTATTTCAATCATTGAAACTTTCTTAGAGGACGACAATAGCCGTTTTCACACATTATTAGCATCACAGCAATTTTCAAGATATTGAAATAGTCATAACGAAACATTCCAAGACTTCACCGAATAAACAAATAATCATAAAGGACATGGCTTAATGATTTTGTGATACAATCATTTGGTGTAGACTTGGAATGTTTCGTTATGGTTATTTCAATAACTTGAAAATTGCTTTGATGCTAATAGTGTCTTAAAACGTCTATTGTCATCCTCTAAGAAAGTTTCAATGATTGATATAAAGAGTTTAGAATCATGTAACCATGTTTGGATATAAACAAGTGTGTTTACACATTTGTGTATAAGTCCAAAACCGGAACTCGAAGTATGCGTACTCGTACACGTATATCGCTAGTTGTTGGATGTTCCGGGGGCAAGTATGCGTACACATACGCATACCGGCGGAAGTCTCACGTCCTTGAATTTCTCGCTCTGAGTTTAGAATGTAAATTGCTATGCGCACCCGTACGCATACCGGCGTAACCAAACTCGGTCCAGCTACTTAAGTTCGCGTACCCATTTGCATACTTCAGTTGGTTACTTTCTAAAATCGGTTGTGTACATGAACTTAAACATTTATAAAATAAGGAATTCAATCTTTGCAAATCCTGGCTATAATGTTCATGAATTTATTTTAGTGAATAAAACCGATTTTCCTTCAATTGTGTTCTTGTATACTTCTATAAGAATATAGCAATTGAACGACTCTTTAACTATTTTCATTTGAGTCATTTGAACTAGTTGTGGTTAAGATGAATAAGGTTGATATGAGAGTAATCATATGGATAACTTCAAGTAACAGTTGATGAGCCAACATGGTGTGTACACATTTGGGTACTGGTTATATAAACCTAAATAAAGGTACATTTAATTTGTGTGTAACAAGCTAAGTTCGATCAAACGGTTGAAAGATATTAGCTTGCTTGAATCAAGTTTTTCATCTAACTGTGAATATTGAATGCTTTGTTACCAAGGTAACTTGGATTGCAACCCCTGATTTGAAAACTATATAAAGGAGAACTCTAAAGAATCGGGAAACCTAATCCCCACACATCATGTGTGTTACTAGTTGCATCAACTAGAGAAGATTCTCCTTTAACCTTAGGTTTCTATCGAGACCCCGTAGGTTAACGACTTTAAAGACTTCATTGGGATTGTGAAGCCAGACCCAAATATTTTCTTTGTAGTTGCGTTTTCTAATCTTGCCCGATTTTATCGTTTGAGTACTATCTTCTCTAAGATTTTCTCGGGATTTAATCTCCGATAGGCAAGATAAAATGTAACCACAAACACCTTCTTCTCATCGTTTGTGATTCCACAATATCTAGTTTCACCATCATACGATTTAGATTATTGTGAGGTGATTGATAATACTAGGTTGTTCTTCAAGAATATAAGTCCGGGTTATCAATTGGTTCATGTTCACCTTGATTTATCAAAAGACGTAACAAAAACTCTTGGGTATTTCCGTGGGAGACAGATTTATTCAATCTATAGACTTTTCTCGCGCGAGACAGATTTGTTTATCAAGTCTTCGACTTTGGGTCATAAGAACTCTTGGTTGTGGGTGAGATCAGCTAAGGTAATCAAGTGCGTAGTATCCCGTCGGCATCGAGACGAAGGAATGCAACCGTACCTTGAATCAGGTGAGATTGATTAGGTTCAACCACACCCAAATCTCAAGTTCATCGGGGTAGTAGGCTAGTGTCTGTAGTGGCTTAATACAGTGTGGTGTTCAAACTTGGCTAGGTTCCGAGGTTTTTCTGAATTTGAGGTTTTCCTCGTTAACAAAATTCTGCTGTCTGTGTTATTTGTTTTACACATTATATTTTGTTATATAATTGAAATATCACAGGTTGTGCATTAAGATTAATCAATTAAATAATCCAACCTTTGGTTGTTGATTTAAATTGATTGACACTTGAACATTGGTCTTTGGTACCGTTCAAGTTGCTCTTCTTATATTCAATCAGGATCGCATATTTCTATTTGCTGATAGCAGATTGAATTAAGAGTTAGAGATATGAACTCCTTGATATACTTTTCTCTAGATTGAGTCTGACTGTCTAGTTGATTCTCAAGAAAGTATATTGGAGTAAGTCCTCTCAGACTGCCAAACGAATTGTTGGGTGTGGTTGTTAGACCCCCGCATTTTCACCTTGATTTTCCATGCCTTGAACTTTTCTTTTTCTTTTATTAGTTAGCCGCAGGTTTGAGTTGGTTAATATCCAAAACTTTAAGACTTATTTTATTTTTACCTAATTCTTTATAACTATCACATTTTTTCTTAACAACACCTTCAAGCATTACTCCAGAAAAATCAAGTTGTGTTGCCAAATCGAGTTGGATTTGAAATTCTGCCATTTGATAAATTTTAAAATAATTTAGATTGAGAAAGAGACAAATAATTTAGATGAAAGGACATGGATTGATGGTAAGAGTTTTACGGTAGCTGCAACTTATGATACTTATGATAATGATGAACTGATTGCATTTCCCTATAAAAAAGTTCGGAATGCTTATATCCCCTTGAAGGTGTCTTTCTTAGTTTGGAACTTGTGTTATAAATGTGCGCCAAAAGAGATTTTCTCTACATAGCTGGGAAGGTGTAATCTCCCCATTGTCTTTTCTTTTGGTTCTGAACAGGAAACAAACTCGCATTTATTTCTTCATTGCAAGTTTACTAGCAAGATATGAAACTATATCTTTGACAACCTAGGTTTAAAATGGGTTTTCCCTGAATCTGTTAAGGGAACAATCTGGAATTGGAGAGTTGCGAAACCTAAGTCAAGAAAACAGAAGATTTGGATTCTCTCACCTTTTGCAGTTTGGTGGATTATTTGGCAAGAAGGAAATAATAGGTGCTTTAAGAATAAATTTAGCAGGAGCAAGCAACTTATCATTGCAGTTAAGTGCACCGTGTTCAATTGGATGCTTCATACTAAGACTTTTGATGGTTTCCCTCTTTCAACTTTAATCTGTAATTGGGATGCTTTTGTTAACCGTCCTTGATAGTTTTGGTTGTTTGCTCTTCTTTGAGCTGTTGTACTTTTGTCACCTTGAGTGACCTTTTTTAAAAAATATATATTTTGCTCTTTTCAGTCAAACAAAAAAAATAAAATAAAATAAAATAAAATAAAATAAAAAAAGTAGACAAATAGAGAAAAAATTTGGTGTAAAAATTTAGTTTGAAAATTACCTATTTATAAGCGAAAAATAGCAAGCCGTGGCGCTAGTCAATAGAGCGAGCGATATTAACATTATATCCAACAATAAAGTCTTTATTGTTGGCGCTATTGACAATATCGCTCGCTAAGAATTCCAAGGCTTAACTCTTTTACCATAATAGCACAACTAATCTGTCATGTAACCTGGTATGTCAAGTAGAATATTTTGACATTGTGCATTGGAATATGCCTCTGACAGGGAGACGAGGTTTATGCTTTAAAAAAAAGAAAATGTAAAATTAAACCATGGTTGATTAGGGTTAGGCCTGTCAATGGATATCCGTTATCCGCTAACCGAATCCGAATATCCGGCATCCGTTAGGTTAAGATCCGATGTATCGGTAATCGGATATCCGTATCCGTATCCGATAACATAACATATATTTTAATCCTACCGTAACGGTACCGGTTTGGGCTATTTCCGTTAGCCTTATTTCCGATATCCGCTAACGCGTGTTTAGCACGTGTAAATTCCTATACCTAGATAAATATACTTAGAATGAATCACTCATTCTCTTCAGTTCAGTCGACACAAAAGAGAGAAAAAAAGAGAAGAAACTCACCTCCTCGTCTCCTTCATTTCATTTCACTCATTCTCTTCAGTTCAGTCGAGCAAAATCATCATCTTCTCTATACAAATCATGTGTGATTACTGATTAAAAAACTAGGGTTATCTTCTTCTATTTCTTTTCAGTTTAATTTCAATCCTAAAAACTCAATTTTCAATTTAGGTTTCGAAATTAGGGTTTTCAGAACAGATTGAGATTCGTGAAATTAATCATGTCCCAAAGCGAAAGAGGAGCATCCAATCATGTTGGTTCATCAAGCAATCCCTCACTTTCAGTTGCATAACAATTACCTTCTGCATCAAACCAAGTTCAAGATTCAGGAATTAATTCAACACTGGCCGTTACACCTCCAGCTCCAAATCGTCAAGTCAAAGAAGCAGAAGTAGAAATAGAAGTAGACGAAGATCCAATTATAACTGGAGAAAAGAAAAAATTACATGCAGTAAGGTCCGATGCATGGAATGTATTTTGAAAGGTTAATTGGAAAGAAGATGGTAAAAGGTAAGTAGATTGGGATACTTATAGCTGAATGCAAACATTGTAAGAGGAGAATGCCTGCACCCAGTAACCAAGGAACCAGACGCTTGTATTACCATGCTAAAACCTGCAAAGAAAAGCCTGAGAACAAGAAAGGACAAAGAAAGATTACTACAATCAAAACAAGTAATGCACAAACTAAGTTAGCTAATTGGAAGTATGATGCTGATGCTACTAGGATACTTGTTGCCAAGATGATTGCTAAGAGCAACCACAGTCGACGAGTATAACTAAAAATTTGGTCGAGAAACCAAGCGCTATCGAACGGACTAAAGACCAAAAACTAGACTAAAACCAAAAACCAAACTATATTTGGTCTTTAGTTTGGTTTTGGTCGAGCTGCATTTGAAACTACGCATTACGTCGTGAGACGCAAATACAAGTTACGCCCTGGAGTGGGGCGAGTTATTATTTATGTCAGCTGGTGAGGCGCAAATATGTAGTTGCGCTGTTGGTGAAGCGTAATTTAAAATACGCCCGACGGACGCAGTATTTAATTTGCATACCGTCACTGCACGAACATTTAAGTTAGCCCATCGCGCAATTGAAAATTACGCCTCGTCACTTAATGAGGCGCAATAAAGAGTACGCCCATATGTGTGAACAAGGTTTGAATGTTTGAAAGTTTTGGTTTTTTATTTATTTTTTGTTTTTTTCTTCACCGACCATCATAAAGTTGTAAGTTTTGGATTTTTTTTTTTTTTTTTTTTCATCAGGCGCAATTTAAAATTGCGCCCCATCAGGCGATATTTTAAATTACGCCCCATCGCGTGATTTCAAATCGCGCGCCCCATACCAAACGCAAATTTAAACTACGTCCCACATCAGCATTAAACTTACGTCCCACCCGACGCATTTTATACCTACGCCCCATGTCGACGAACCTTTATACATCCGCTCCACCAAATTTACTCCACCACCGTATTGCCTCACCACGGACTAAACCCATTTTTTTTTAGTTTTTTTGGTTTTTAGTCTTTAGTTATAGTCGTATGACCGCAGCTTGCTCTAAGCATGGTTATCCAATCACTATAATTGAGCATCCATATTTTGTTGAGTTTGTTAAGTCTTTAAATCCCGCTTCTAAGCTTTACACTAGGAATACTGATTAGGGAAGATATCATGAAACTAACAACCGAGTTCAAACCGCAATTACAAGAATAATTTGACACAATTACATCTAAATGTAGTTTAACAACAGATATGTGGACATGTAAGCATACAAAAGATGGTTATTGTTGTGTGACAATGCATTACATAGATGATGAGTGGAAACTGGTTAGGAAAACACTTACATACACTTTAGTGCCATCACCACATTCTGGAGAAGTTATATCATCTGTAGTGAAATCAATAACTCTAGATTGGAACATAAATAATAAGATTTTTGATGTAGCTGCTAACAATGCTAGCTCAAACAATGTTATGATGGCAAATCTGAAGTCATGGCTTGATAGCAAAGATTGTCTAGTTCTTAATGCGGATTTATTCCAAATGAGGTGTAGTAATCATGTATTGCATGTAACACTTTGATATGCATTGGAGTTGTTTTAGATCCTAGGTATAAGGCTAGATGGGTGGAGTTTGTTATGAAGAGAGTATATGATGTAGAAAACTATCAAAGTCACTATCACAAATTTGAGCTTGAACTCAATGCTCTTTTCTATGCTTATGAAACCAACACTACAACTCCAGATTATTTTGATAGTGGAATTCATTCAACTGGAATTGAGATCTCTGCAGGTACAACAACATCATATGAATTTGGTTATGGTGATTTTATTATGGAAAACAATATGTTTGAGGTTGAGAAGTCAGAATTGGAGACATACTTAGCAGAACCAGTTCTTCCTAAATGCACAGCCACTGAAGAAAGGAGGTTTGATATCTTAAGTTGGTGGAAGAATCATGCTCCTAAGTACCCAACTCTCTCAAGGATTGCAAGAGATGTATTGGTTGTTCCAGTGACAAGTGTAGCATTAAAATCAATGTTTAGTATTGGTGGTAGGGTTCTCACATCTCGTACGAGTTCATTAGCTCCAGACCTTGTTGTAGCATTGCTTTGGTTAGGTGATATCTCAATCTCAGTGACAGTGATAATAGTTGTTTTACTGGTAACTTTCCTTACATCTTAATCTTTTATTTGCTTTTATATTTATTGGCTTATTGCACTAACATTGCCAGCTTAACTAACACTTTTGATTTTCCTTTCAAAATGCAGAAGTTCAGGACTAAGGAGGAATGCATTTGCAGATGCAGTAGGCAGTGGAGATGGAGGAATGCATTTGCAGTTGCTGCAACACATGGAGATGAAGTTCCTTTGTCTTTTCTTTTGCAAGAACATGGTTTTTTCTTTAGATAGAACATCTGAATATGTAATTTGGTGGCATGGATTTAGAACATGAACATCTGCATGTTTTTTTTTTTTGTGTCGCATGGATTTAACGTTTTCTTGGATTTAGAACCTGTTTCCGGTTTGTTCGCGGACATACCGGATGGTATCGTAAAATATCCGATGTCCGTTAAGTCCAATGTAACGGCAATGGAATTGAATTTCGATTTCGATTTTAACTTAACGGATTTGGATATCCGTTAATTTTAATGGCAACGATAGCGGCAAAGCCAATATCCGTTACGTTTAGTGCCGTTGACAGGCCAAATTTAGGGTGTGCCACTGCCAACAGAGGCCTGCGCCATAAACCACGTCCATGAGTGGAGCGGGCCATTCTTTATGCAAAAAACCTAAATGTCTTTAAACATTCTGAAAATATCTCCCAGAAACCCCAAGTTTTTTCTACCTCACTCCTCCTTAGACATGTGGTTCTGCCACGCCGCAACTTTTTTTCCTAGCCGATTTTTTTTCTCGAAAGCAAAAACTCCATTAAAGCCGAGTTCTAGCACCGTGTTTTCAGAACCATTAGCCGAACTACACTTGCAGATGGGTTCAGCTACCTGTTCTTCAGATGTCCTAGCCGAACTCTATTTCCATGGTCGAAATCAGTTTATAATTTTTTCATTTTTCGAAAATTTTTTCCAATTCAAACAACATTAACTAAATTTGAAGTATACCTAAGTACCCAAAACCCTCATTTCGAAATCAACCATCTTACCAAAAAAAAAAAAAAAAAAACCTTCTTGTCAAGAATTATTCTTTTAAAAACATCCAATTAATTAATCTAGCCTCACTAATTAATCATTATACTAACACTAATCAATCATTACACTAACTAATTTAATTACCAAGGGCAAGTTTGATATTAAAAAACCTGGCGAGATTGGGGTATACTCAAACTAATTGGGGTATACCCAATTTTATAGGGACTCTTTTTTAAGGGCAAAGGGGAGGTCAATGGGTAAAGTTACAAAATTACCCTTTTCATTATAACTCTAATTACTACCAAAATCAGTTTTCTTTCTTCATTACATCTTCTTCTCTTCTTCTTCTCCTCCACAACCTTACCTTACCGGCTCCATCACCCCACCACCACCAAAACTCGTCGATCAATTCGTTAAAATCGTCGATTCGAAAACCCGATTAATCTTCATCAATGGATCCACCACGGAAAGGAGGCAACTCGTATGAAACAATCTAATCGAAAACCCAATGAATATAACCTCGAATTGCAAATTTGGTTGCTAAGAAAGTGAAGAGAAAACTATGAAGAAGAAGGAATTGAACCCGCTGAAACACGTGAAATGGTGCGCTAAGAAAGTAAGGGAACACTTAAACTCACTCTAGTACTTCAATTTCATGTTTGCATGTCAAATTAGGTCGAAAAATCGAATTTGTGAATTGGTAGTTACGCGCTAGAGCAAGGTTTTTGGTTATCGACCTTTCCGGGATTTCATAGTTAGTGGTTTGGCCAAGGGTATAAGGTCAAGAACTTGCCGTTCAGTATAGTTTCAGAATCGCTACTAGCAGGGGCTTGTGTTATTCAACCGTATACATTGCCGGCGTGCTATCTTTTAATTGCCTTAAGTTTTTGTTTTTTACCCTTCCAGCTACTGTTGAATGTTTCATGATGCCTAGAGTTTTTAAACCCTAAGGGTAGTTATATAAAACCATGCCTCTGGTTTGTCACCTCGGCGATGTGTGGGAAATGGACCTTTTCCACCAGTTTAGTGAAAATTTCTTGTTTTTTTGTGCGCTGAAGGCTATTTTGATGATACAATGCCGGGCGTTTGTTTAGCCGCACTCATCTTTTGGTCGACCCACGGCTTATTGTTCCGCCGGGATATGTTGAATATATCTAACTCGCTGCCTCGTAATGTTTTTTTTTTTCCGAATTGTTCTTGTTCGGGGACGAATGGCAAAGAAGAAAGCAGCTCAAAGCGACTCTTAGTCCTCCTTCAAACCTCCTCGTGTTGGTGATAAACTATTGTCTTCAAAACATCGAGGGGTGTATGTTGTGCCCTAACGACAAAGGTCTTAGAACCACTATCTCGAACCCAATGATTCGACGAGACTCAGATGAAGACCAATCAATTCCATCTCGTGAAGAGGTGATGATGATGATGTTGATGAAACCAATCCGTCCGGGCTGGAAGAGGTAACAACGATGATGATGATGGTGATCAAGACATGCTTGAGGTCAGAGGAGGTAATGATGATGGTGATGATGATGATGGTAATGGAGATAAGGTAAGAATATCATCGAAGATGAAATTGTTGAAGAGGAAGAGGAACAAGAAGAAGAAGAAGGAGATGGAGATGGAGATGGAGAAGGAGAACAAACTCTAGCTATTGCACAAGCCACCGAAGGTTGTGAAATGCCAGACTGCAAGGTTGTGAAATGCCAGACTGCCGGCCCTGTCAACAAAAATGTGTAGTTACCAGGGCCTAAGGTTGTGAAATGTCGACCGCGGCCCCGTCAACAAAAAAATGTGTAGTTACTGTGGTAGGCAAGGTAATACCATTCCTACCAAGCCTGGCGTGTTTGTAGCCAGGAAGTGTACGAAAATGAGACCCGCTCTACCATATATTGAAAAAAAAATCCATTCTTCCGATGCCTAAAATCATGTAAGGTCTGGGAGGGAAGCAAAACAATAAAATGCCAACGTATTTTGGCCGGCATGCTAATGAACCCATACAATTCCGGCCGTTTGGGGACCGCATTGTAGCAAATTTACGACCATGCAGGCGTGTTCAAAATTCAAATTTTGGAAAGTACAAATGCATTGATTGACTTGTACTTGGGCACTATAACGGCCAAATTTGGGCACCATCCTATAAATGCACTACTTATCTCCACAAAACAACACACAACTATTTGCATATACTCTCCAAAGCTCATATCATCACACACTCCATCTAACTCACCCAATAGCTCTACACACAAGAAATGACTTCATTTGATTCTAATGAAGATTTGGCAATCACCAAAGCTTGGTATGCGAGACTAGAGTTCAAGGCAGTCCTCCGTAAGGGTGGATTCCACAACCTTTGGGCTAGGGTTCACAACACTTTTAGCCAAGAGTGTGGGAATCCTAACTCAAGAAGTGTTCAACAAGTGCATGATAGGCACATAGTCATTGAAAATGCGATACTTGCTTATTTAGCTATCCAAAACCTATTTTCAACGCTCCCCACTTTAACTTGTCCATTGAACAATTTGTAAGTATTTTTTTGGTTTATTTTACGTGATCCATGTTGTTTGATCTTCCAACTTAAACCGCACTAACAAAGTAAGTTTGTGTTTTGTTTTGTAGCACCAAGTCGCCAAAGCGCTACTTGGAGGAAAAGGGGAAGCATTCGCATTCGATGCAAGCTATCAATTCATGGAATCCAAAATCCCGGAATATGCCCCGAGATGATGGAGGGTGTATCGTCTTCTGAGGAGGAAGATTGATGGCTTTAGAAGTTTTAGTGTAGGTTTTTTGGGTAGACCTCTGTAAACCCTCGCGAGACTATAACTCGTCCACTAGGTCGCCTAGGGGTTCAAAGGCTTGATGCACATGCTAAGTGCATTGTTTTTCGTCGACAAGGATTAGGTTTTATGTTTCAATCAATATAGTAACCAAAATTGAATGAATAAAGTAAATTACATCTTCCATATTATGTCACCGGCAAGGTTGTATTTGTTTTTCATGCCGAGATTAATATAGCCTAAGGGTAGGAAATATTTACATGCCTGCCGCAAGATTGTCGCCCAAGATAGCTCTGGGCGTGTTCTTCATCCGAGGACCATTCCGACGGATATATGGTCGGAGCTTATTCAAAGTTGAACCTTCCGGCGAAGAGCGATCACCTTATTCAAAGTTGACCATTCCGGCGTATGTTTGGTCGGAAGCTTATTCAAACCACGACCTTGCCGGCTTTATGCATTTTCAAAACCAAAATTTTTAGATCGAAATCGAACTCATATGACGGATCAAAAGGTTAATTCATCAATTCATAATTTCAAAATTTTAATCCAAACTCAATTAATTAACCTAATCAATTTTAGTATTAATTAACCAAGGGCATATTAGCCATTTAGAAAAATAAGGTTAAGGGGTGGCTTGGTTTTACTTCATAATGACCAGATTTTGTCTTATTGGGTATACCCCAATTAGTTTGAGTATACCCCAATCTCGCCAGGTTAAAAAAAACTTTAGATAAAGGGTGACTCATTATTACTTTTAATATCCACCCAAAAAAAATGAAGAGTAGTCCCCCATCATTTTTGAGTAGTCCCCAAAAAAACGGTTCTCTGAAAATATCTCCCACAAACCCCAAGTTTTTTCTACCTCACCCCTCCTTAGAAGACTCGAACCTGAATCTAAAGGAGAAGGAAAAACATCGATAATGTCAAGCATTTCAGATGAGATCTACCTCGAAATTCTTTTAAATGTATTTGCAATTCCTGGTATGAACTCATTTCTAACCCTAATAATCTTGTCAAGATGCACCGAAATCTTACTATCCGAACAAACCAAATTTATTCTCATGATACCTAACTTCGATTTTGGTCTGTTGGGAAACGTAATCTGCGATTCATCGAATGAATTTCATTGGTATGGTGTCAAAATTGATAGATGTTTAGAAAAAGATGTTCAGTTTCTTTGGAATCAACAGAATGAATTCTTTGGTCTTTGGAATTTTGAACAGTAATGAATACAAGGAATTTCCCAAATCACCAGATAAACCCTTTGAAGGCTTTGATCATTGGCTAGGTTGAAGGATTGTCAGTTTCTCAATCGTTGTAATTTGTAAGAGTTTCTTTTAACAAATGAGAACCTTGTAATTGGAGTTGGTCTCCTGTTCCACTGAAGAAGAAGCAGTAGAGGAGGAAGATCAATTGTTTGTCGTTCTGTAGCATGTGGTAGTCCTATCTACTTTCACGCTGTCTCGTTAGTCTGGTAATTCCGAAGCGACTACAGGTTTGTTCATGTTCATAATCTCTTTCTGTAATTATTTTTGGCAGCTTAATTCAATTAAGATGACTGGATAACCTTTAAAATTTTACACCAAGTTGTCTCTAAGAATCATCAGAATTGGAACCTTATGTACAGGAAAAAGAACTCCAATTGCCGATACGTGAATTGTAATTTAGTTAGAATTGCAAATTGCATAGTTTTTTGTGTGCGATTGCGAGGTCAGAGCAGAATCATGTGTACAATTGTTCCGAGACTGCTGTGCAACTATTAGTATTTAGTTCTCTTAGAATTGCATATTCCATATTGCATTTTTGTGGGATTACGTGCTAGAGCAGAAGCATGTGTGTTCCACGAATTCTGTCCAAGTGTTAGTATTTCGTATTTGGCTCAATATGTTCAACTCATTATAGAGTAGTGGGCCAAGAGAAAAAGTGAGGCCACTCAATTGAAATGTAAAAGAATTTGTTGTTTCCTTCTATTGAATGAAATAAGTTAATACTCTCTTATCTTATTCATACTCCATAGTTAAAAAGAAAATTGATTTTGTTATTGCAGCTTGATGGGAGTTTAATCTTATATAAACAGAAGAGCATAATGGGGTTAGCCTTGTTTCATCTAATTACAGAATGAAGGACCAATCAGACCTGCACACACCTGGTGAGCATTACGAGTGCTTCAAATTTTCAAGCTGATATGAAGCCTAGTTCATTTACTAAAACCTTTTCTAGTGAAGAAATAGTTTACTAGAATAACACTGACACACATTCACCAACTTTGTGTCCTCACATTCAAATTGCCATTTACTGGAACACTGAAACCAAAATTCCTGACCAATTCAATGTGTAAACCTTTAGTATCTCTAATGGATGCATCTGTTGATCTCGTGGGAACTTTTTTTTTTTCAATCTAAAAATCACATTGTTCAGAGCTTGATGCAACTTAATAGTTCTGCTGGAATCAGCAGCACTCTCGAAACCTTGACTAGATTAGTTTATGCTAGATTCTGTTGATATATGGACCACTAATATAACTAGTTTCCCTTCACTGTCACCACGAAAAAACCAGCTACCTAAGAATCAATGTAATATTATACTGTCAGGTAGTTGCATATGACATCTCGTTGACCAAAACAGAAGAGCTTGTCTGTCCAATCTTACCATCCATCCATCAGGATGAGCTTAGGAGGAAGTTCATCAGTAATCGTGCCTTTGATACACGAACTGGTCAAAGAAAACATCACTGAAATCCCGAATCGATACATTCGTACCACTAGTTGTCTTGATCATGAATATCATAACAGTGATGGCGACTCCGCCACTTCTAAGTACGACATACCTGTTATCGACGTAGAAGGGGGCTTACTCTCTGGAGAATCAGTATTGGCAGATTCTGAATTGCACAAGCTTGATTCTGCTTGCCAACACTGGGGATTTTTCCAGGTACCAACTTTGATTTTATTTTCTCAGATTAATTAAGTTTATCTTCTTTCTGATCTAGGTGGTGAACCATGGGATTAGCTCTCTATTGATTGACCAATTAAAATCGGAAATACACAACTTGTTTGAACTTCCTTTAGAGGAGAAAACGAAGATATGGCAGGAAGCAGGAGAAATGGAAGGATTTGGGCAAAAGTTTATTGTTTCAGATGAGCAGAAACTTGATTGGTCAGACACGTTCTCCATAACAGCTCAACCAATTAAAATGAGAAAGCCTCAATTTTTGCTGGGATGCCATTACTACTAAGGTAAAGTATTGTAGTCGTTTTTCGCCTTTCAGCAGTTCATGAAACAACTGCAACGGCGTATGTGATCCATGTTTTTTCATTATGCAGGGAGGCGTTGGAAGCTTACTCTTTGGGATTAAAAAACCTGACGATGATTCTACTAGGGAAAATGGCTAAGTCTCTGAAGATTGATTCTGAGGAGATACAAGTGTTATTCAATGATTGTACCCAGAGAATGAGAATCAATTGCTATCCTTCGTGTCCTAAGTCACAGCAGGTCATAGGTTTATCACCACACTCAGATGCTGCTGCTTTGAGTATTGTCCTTCAGCTCAATGAAACTGAAGGCCTTGAGATTCGTAAAGATGGAAAATGGGTTCCTGTAAAACCCATCCCTGGTGCACTTATAGTCAACCTCGGAGACATGATTGAGGTAACAAAATATATTGCTTTAATCTGACAATAAATTATGCCTCAATTTAAATATTTGAAAGAGCTAGCTAATAGTAGATGTTCTGGTTTGGCTGCAGATTCTGAGCAATGGTGCCTATCCAAGTATCGAGCACAGAGTAATGGTGAATCCAACAAAAGAGAGGCTTTCAATTGCCACATTCCATTCAACCAATCCAGGTTCTGAGTTCGGCCCTGCACTTAGCTTGATTGATCCTCCACTTAAACCAGCACTATTCCGAAGAGAGACTGAGAAGAAATACCATGAAAACTTCTTTGCTCAAACACTTAATGGAAAGACCACTAACCTAGATTTCATGAGGATTAATACTAAAAATGGTGATCGGTCTAGTTGATTGTTGGTTATACAATTTAAATCTTAATTTGTTTGGCTTTTAAGTTTGGTTTTTTATGTTTTATCCGTGAATAAAAATTTCCAAAAATGTGTATCTATTTTCTCTTCTAGTACTGTCAAGCTCTATTATTTCCATCATATGGTTTGGAATAAAGAGTTTAGGAAGACTGGAAGTGTTTCAACTTACACTCGTTATTATCTCAACATGTACGACACAAAGCTTCAACCTTGAAAAGGCTTGTTGAATGTCAGGAATATTTTTGCGTAAAAAAAAATAAAAAAAATAAAATTCAGGAATATTTCCATGAAGTATTTGGCAGTATTACCAGCTGTTATCAGAACTTTACGTTACGAAATTCTCCAACGCCCAAATGATATAACAGCAAAATGTGCAAGAGACTAATCTCTTTTTGATGTTGATCAAGCTTAAATCTCTTCACCAAACCCAAAACATGTAATGTGAGGGCAACTTTATAATTTGCCCTGCAAATGCAAAATCCTGCAACAAAAAATAAAAATTACAATGATTTTTAATTTACATGTGGCTTTTTGCAAATACCAAGCAGTAATGTTCTCAGGCCAAGGGAACATATCCCTGAATATTTGGAGATGATCGGAATATAATTAGCTGGATACCAATGTATACAGATTATGGTAATTTGTTTTTTGTATATTTGACAGTAATATTATTGTATTTGGCCATGTGAGTCCTCTGTTTGTTTGATTACATAAAGTTTTAGTCATGTGGAAAAATGTGCTTGGTTATTTAGTCTTAATTATGTAGATTTTGCTTGCAGAATATCTGACTATAATATGATAAATGAACTAGTTTCCCTTCACTGTCACCACGAAGAAACCCTTAAGAGTCAATTAAATATATACTGTTAGATAGTTGCATGTGTTTGCGCAGCACAGCAATTACCACCTTACTGGTTTACACATCTCGTTGACTACAATACAAAAGCTTGTCTGTGCGATCCATCTACCTTCCATCAGGATGAGCTTAGGAACTTCGCCACCTATAGTCGTGCCTTTGGTTCGTGAATTGGTTAAAGAAAACATCACTGAAATCCCAAATCGATACATCCGTACTACTAGATGTCTTGATCATGAATATCATCACAGTGACGCGGCTGCTAAGTACGACATACCTGTTATCGACGTAGAAGGGGGCTTACTCTCTGGAGAATCAATATTAGCAGATTCTGAATTGCACAAACTTCATTCTGCTTGCCAACACTGGGGTTTCTTTCAGGTACCGACTTTCCGATTTTGCTGTTACAAGTAGTCCTATTCATTAAATCTGTTCTTTCTGATCTAGGTGGTAAACCATGGAATTAGCTCTCAAGTGATTGACCAATTAAAGTCGGAAATACCCAACTTGTTCGATCTTCCACTAGAGGAGAAAAAGAAGATATGGCAGGAGTCAGGAGATATGGAGGGATTTGGGAAAAGATTTGTTGTTTCAGATGAACAGAAACTAGGTTGGTCAGACAACTTCTACATAACAACTCAACCTGCTAAAATGAGAAAGCCTCAATTATTTTCCGGGATACCATTACTACTAAGGTACTTGTGGATCCACATATGAAATTCCTTTGTCGAACATAGTCACTCTTTCGCCTTTTCCAGTTGTTCATGAATCAGCTGCAATGGCGTGTGCATGTGTGTCACGTTTGAGGAAGGCAGTTGCTTCTCCATTAGTGATCTATTTGTATTTATGCAGGGAAGCGTTGGAAGCTTATTCTCTGGGATTAAAGAACCTGACCATGAATCTACTAGGAAAAATGGCTGAAGCTCTAAAGATGGATTCTAATGAGATAGAAGAGTTATTCAATGATTGTCACCAGAAAATGAAAATGATCTGCTATCCTCCTTGTCCAGTTGCACAACAGGTCATAGGTTTATCACCACACTCAGATGCTGCTGCTTTGAGTATAGTCCTTCAGCTCAATGAAACCGAAGGTCTTGAGATTCGTAAAGATGGAAAATGGGTTCCTGTAAAACCCATTCCTGGTGCACTTATAGTCAATCTCGGAGACATGATTGAGGTAACAATATATTGCTTATCTATTTAACCTGACAAGAAATGAAATTATGGGATATATACTTTTTAATATTTGAAAGAACTAGCTAGCTAATAGTGGGAGTACTGGTTTGGCTGCAGATTCTGAGCAATGGTTCCTATCCAAGTATCGAGCACAGAGTAATGGTGAATCCAACAGTAGAGAGGCTTTCAATTGCAACATTTCATTCAACCAATCCAGGTTCTGAATTCGGCCCTGCACTGAGCTTAATCGACCCTCCACATAAACCAGCACTATTCCGAAGAGAGACCGGGAAGAAATACTATCAAAACTTCTTTTCTCAAAAGCTTAATGGAAAGACCACTAACCTAGATTTCATGAGGATTACTGAAAATGGCCAAAAGTCCAGTTGACCGTTTTCATGGTATTGCTGGTTATATAATGATATGGATGCTCTGATCATTGTCTGCATTTTCTTTTCTTCTACTTCTTTCATGGCAACTGAGGTGGAATCTGCTTTGAACTGCACTATGTTATGGCATTGTGAAGAAAACTAGAGTTTCCATGAATTCAGCCTGAATTTCAACATCGGTATGCTGGAATCCCTTGACCCACTCAAAGGCTAAGTATGCTCATCATGTTTCCCCTCATTGTCCATTGTGTCATGGATATCCTCCATCCCTATTGGTGTTTCCTGCAAAATTTAGAGCTTGGACAGTGAAATAAACTAGGGTTTCAGGTTCTGTAAGGTGCAAATTTTGATAATTATGTCAAAGGCCCCTCTCTGGTCAGTGTCAAAAGAGCAATTGGCAGTATCATCAGTGTTGGGAGAGTAAGTGTTAGAGCATAGCTCGGTTGAACCTACCAAGCGTTGGTATGTCAAGTTTGATTGTCAAATTTTAATGAACCAAAACTCATTTAAAGAGTCGCTTGATATGTACTAGAGTGAACTTCGTATATGTTAGCTTGAAAGTATTAGGATATGAGACATTAGAAGTATTACGTGAAGACTTGAAGAAGTGAAGATGTAAGGAGCTATAACGACAACATCATCCTTCCACTTGAGGTTAGTAATATTTGACTTGAACTGTTTCATTCCCTAACGTATCTTTCAAATCGTGCATATTGAAAACATAACTGCGAAGCTATGAATAATTATACTCTAGTTAGACGTAGTATTAAGGAATACAATACGCAGTATAACGCTTATCTTTTGAACTTCGTATATAAGACATTGAGGTGAAGATTTCATCCTAGTGTTTGTGGGTGAAAACCGTTTCTGCTGATTTTGGTAATTTTGGGTATGTGGATGAGAAACAAATCTAAACCCTAAACAATGTACTTTGCACGGGAGTACTTTTGATTCGAGAAATCAATCTATAAAATCATAGCCTAAACCAATAAATGGCCGTTCCAGGCATGCTTCGGTCATAAAGTGAAGGAGAAGGGTTGGTCTTAGGGAGGAAAGCGAACATAGTGTTGAGACCCGAGAATAGTTGATTCTAAAGGTGTGTTTTTATGACTTGTATCGAGGTAAAAGCTGGTTAGCGAGAATGGAAAGCTACCAGGTGATTTCTAGATCCGTATTGTTGCCGACCAAAAACTTGTTGTTTGGTGAAAATAGGTGAAGCCTATTTATACAAGTCATATTGAAACGTACCTTGATCTCGTAGGAAGTGGAAACGATTGAGTGGTGGAAGAATAGAGTAACGTGTAACCGTCAGACGTTATGCTTCCATGATGAGGGAAGTGAATCCATGTAACCGTCAGTCATTACGCTTCCACGATGAAGGAAATGAATTGTTTACACCGTTACTTTTCACCACCACTATTTGTCCTAATTCATGACACTTTCTTGTAACGGGCGCATTGCACGCCGCACGCTGTAAACCACCAGACCAATACCCTGATGAGTATCCCCCAGTTTGTGACATGTTTAATATCTCAAGTGTTTTCGTGGAAAACGTGTAGCAGGTTGCTATGTGTGGCAAGTCAAAGTCAATAGACTTTGCCATGAGAAAATAACATGTGATGCTATTAGGCTTGCCTTGGTCGGCCGCCTAAAACTTGCCACAAGTCCGTCTGTTTGGTGGCGAACTTGAATGGATGAGATTACATCTCATGAGAAAGGGTAGCCATTGATTATGGCCACATCTTTGTTGTGTAACAAAGTGGCGCCATAAGCATAGTGGCGCCAGCGTAGCGGTCATTTCGGGACTTGCTTGCAAGTCCGTCGGTTCGAGTGGGCGAACTTGGATGGTCGAGATTGCATCTCATGAGGAAGAGTGGTCGTTGATTATGGCCACATATTTGTTGTGTAACAAAGTGGCGCCATTAGCATAGTGGCGCCTGGCGTAGACGTGGCGTAGAGGGTTGCCTGGGACTTGCCGCAATTCCGTTTGTTTAGTGACGAACTTGGATGGCTGGGATTGCATCTCATGAGGAAGAATGGCCTTCGATTATGGCCGCATCTTGTTGTATAGCGAAGTGGCGCCATTGGCATAGTAGCAACTGTTGGAGCCATGACATAGCGGCATGCCAGTGGCGTGGCATAGCGGCATACTAGTAGCCATGGCATGGTGGCATGCCAGTGGCGTTGTGGCATGGCCATGCCTGTGTCTTGTAGCATGGCCAAAGATAGGATTTGGCTCCATGGTAAGAATTAGGGCTTGGCGGCGTGGCCAAGACTAGGATTTGGCGTCGTGGTAAGAATTAGGGCTTGGCGGCGTGGCCAAGGCTAGGTTTTGGCGTCGTGGTAAGAATTTGGGCTTGGCGGCGTGGCCAAGGCTAGGTTTTGGCGCCGTGGTAAGAATTAGGGCTTGGCGGCGTGGCCAAGGCTAGGTTTTCGCATCATGGTTATAATTAGGGCTTGGAGGCATCGCCAAGGCTAGGTTTTGGCACCGTGGTAAAAATTAGGGCTTGGCGGCGTGGCCAAGGCTAGGTTTTGGCGTCCTGGCCAAGGCTAGGTTTTGGCATCGTGACCAAGGCTAGGTTTTGGCGCCGTGGTAACAATTAGGGCTTGGCGGCGTGGCCAAGGCTAAAGTGGCATGCTACCGCGGCAGAGTGGCATGTTGGCATGCAGATCAATATGTTGTTGTGGTAAGACACATTTGGCTTGCAAGTTAGTATGGTGGCGCGGCAGGGTGCGTTTGGCCTTTAATGTATGGTGGCAAATTTGGAGCGACTTGATTGGCCGAGGAAAGGGGCCAACCAAACATAAGGCGCGGCTACACTTCTGGTGAAAGTGTGGCGGCTTTAAAACGACCTGATTGGTCGATTAAAAATGGGCCGTCCAAGCATGGACGTGGGTACACTTCTGTTGCATCCATCATAAATTGGAAAATGAGTCACTTGGGAAAAATATTCTTGGTGCGAGAAGGTTTAATAAATAAAGAAAGATTATCAAAGCTTGGTCACACCATTAATCTATATAAGCTTACACCGATCAGTTAAATTTCTAGGATTCCTTCCGTTTGGAAAAGTTATCTGACCGGCTAGTAATTTGGCCTAGACTTTTGTTCCTTAGTTTACAAAGTCAAATTACCTTCACTTGAAAGCGATGAACTGTTCCATTGCTTATCAAAACTAACCAAAATAATCCCAGGATATCATTATTTATTCAATCGTTAACAAAAAAGGAACGGCTTTAGACTTTTATGTTAGGATCAAGACGTATGGATAATGGGCGGGAGGTTGCTGATAAGGTTGGAACCATGGAATCTAATGTTGGTTATATCTAATGATTCTATTTCAATCAATAAATAGTTTGGCAAAAAAATCAAACATTATAACCCAAGGCTGTGTCACATCTTGGAACATAGTTTTGTAATTTTTATGTTTGTGTTGAGATTATTAGTATTAGCCCATATTATCTGGGTAATCTAAGATGCTGTGGTTTATAATCTCTTAGGGCAGCTCCACTCATTGCCGATTGGTTTTGAGTTGGATGTCCATATTCTAACATGGTATTATAACAAGCTAGTCATTTGACCGCGTCTTTATTTCGCGTTACCCGACTTATTGTCCACGTGTGAGACCCAACGAGGCTACACGTGCGTGGGTATGTTGAGATTATTAGTATTAGTCTCATATGATCTGGCTAATCTAGGATCCTGCAGTTTATAATCCATTAGGGCCGCTTCACTCATTGCCAATTAATTTTGAGTTGGATGCTCATATTCTAACAGTTTGGTCAATCTGTTTTATGCAAAAAAAAAAAAAAAAAGGGCGGCAATGGCAATTGCAGTCACATAGTTAGTCGCACATAGTATGGAAGTTTAAGATCCTGTAGTTTATACGTTTTTGACAATCCGAATCTTACAAGCCGGTTTTCAACGTTAATCAGGTTCGGAGGTTAAACATGACGCGTTGTGTTGAGATTATTGCATCAAAGAAGACAATTTTGGTGATTTTGACTAGTTCTTTGACTGCACCTTCACCCCGCGTCACCCAGTTTATTTTACTTCAACAAGGCTAAACATGACGCGTTGTGCTGAGATTATTGTCCCACATAATATGGGCAAGGAAAATTTAAGATCCCGCGGTTTATATGTCTCGAACAATATTAACCTTGCAAGCCGGTTTTCGAGATTAATTATGCCCAATAATTTTAATACCCTGTGTGAAAATATCAACTAAATGTTGGTGAAAATATGTAATTTGTGTGTTTTACTAGATGCTTGTAAATTCAAAGACCGTGAATCCATGGCATCTTCAAGAGTGCCGTTAGTATATTTTAGTTCTCAGGAAAATGGGGAGGGTGTCCATGATTTCGCCTTAGTGAGAGCCCATTTAGCTGATTCTCAAAACCGTTACCAGCTTAGAAATCAGCTAATTTTGGCTGGCATAGCACATCCAAAATGAATTCGAAGCCCTATTTTGCTGCTGTTGTTTTTTCGTGTGTTTGTTTTTTGGGCAAAAGAATCACCTAACTAACAAACTCATTTTCACGCAATTTAAATTTTCGGTTGTTTCATGTAAATATTTCGAACTTATATGCAATCTTTAAAACCAACTCCTACACGACACCTCAACAGAAGTGGCATTTTGTTTTAACGGAGAAGCGAAACGTTAAAGAATATAAGTCGTGGAGATAGAAATTGGTAAATGAAAGATGGTTCGAATGATTATTCACAGCCTAATGAGCAGTATCATGAGAAGATGGAGGAAACTGAATATAGAAGAACGTTATTGATGAAAGTTTAATAAACATTATTAACCAACTGTTAAGGAGGCCTTCTATAGGATAAAAAAATGCAGGATGTCAGACACAACAAATGTCCCAAGAAATTAAAATTGGTTTTCCTATTTCTCAATCTCGTAAAATTAATTTAGAACTTTAGATAATCAATCAAATTGATTATAAATTTCTTTAGGGGTAATCAAACGAACATACTATCGGTTCAAACTTCATATAATCATCCTTTGAATCGATCGAGTCAATCAAATTCGCTAACATATTTATTCAAAAAATATACAAAAACAATTCTCAATTTCTTTGCCAAATCGATCAAAAAGAGCAGTGTATATATACATCTATTCAGCACAAAAAAATATCTAGTACTTATCGGTTTCAAGTATTTTCAAAAACAAGCAATTATTAAGTGTTAAAGTCTGCGGGCATCCAACTCAAAACCAATTGGCAATGAGTGGAGCGGCCCTTCCATATTATATTCACGTTAATTAAGCGGATTATAGCGATGTGGGACTATTTGTCCTTTCACACGCCCCCTCACTTGTAAGGCCAGTCACTGGGCATCACACGTGGACCTACGTACGAGTTATCAGTCCATCGATAACAGGTGTACACAGGTGAGTGACTAAATCAGGGGGTAACTTTTCGGCCAGTAACTCGGCCTACACCCGCGTGTGTCCAGGGGTCAGGGCTTAGCTCACGATACCATGTTAAAGTTTGCGGGCATCAACTCAAAACCAATTGGCAATGAGTGGAGCGGCCCTTCCATATTATATTCACGTTAATTAAGCGGATTATAGCGATGTGGGACTATTTGTCCTTTCACATTAAGATTTTAAATCTGGAAAAAAAAAACAGAGTATAAAGAAAAGTTGCAGGGATTTCGGGTCGAACTCGGTTGATCACGGGTGTAGAAGAGGAAGTAACGGGTCATCCACCCCAAGCGCCCACCGTTTCACATCATGGAACTTGGTTACCGACTCGAGTATCAACCGAGTCACACGCCTTCTCTCTAAATCTCAATCAACCATCTCTTCCCATCAACTATGTACCATGAGTCGATGGTCGTCTTGACGATCTATTGATGATGTTCCATGAATATACCAATTTGCTACTAACACCATGTTTGTTTACTCCTGACTCATCTGAGTCGTCTGGATCCGAGTCTTCTGGATCTGAGTGAAATCACATGACTCATCTGGATCTAACTCGATATGTTTGTTTTGAGTCAAATCTGACTCAGCTGACTCAAAAAAACGTGAGTCAGTGGTTTGGTCCCGTGAGTCAGGGGTATTTTGTTACCTGACTCAAATGGGTCTGATCAGGGGTTATGTCCGAGTAGATCTGACTCAAAAATGCAAAACAAATGGTCTGACTGCTGACTCGGCCCGAGTAAGAAATTGACTCAAATCCAGACGCCGAGTCAGCTGCAAACAAACAAGGTCCAAGCCTTCTATGCAATTATTCTTTTCTTCTAATCATTAGTGCTTGGTTCCTTTACTACTAACTATTAAATCCTTCGTCCAATCAATCAAATTAGATAAGTTTCCTCAACTAATTGGTTGCTTTAAGTTTAACTGTTCTGTATAAACAGAATGAAATAGTGAGAAGAAGGGGGACTTGGAGGAGGAGATTAGTGAATTAGCCAACTAGGTTACTAGTGTTTTGTACCCTACGATTTTGTTTATACGTGTGAGTCATGCATGCATTTTTAAGGACTCGTCGAGGGAAAAATAGGTGGCCTATATGAATGTTTGATACCGTATACCAAACTCGATGGATAAAAGTTGTACCGTTGGGACTGGAAAAAAAAGGAGAAATGAACGACAATTGCACCGGAAAAATGTTAGCATTTTGTCGGCTTCCCACTGCTTAGCCGTTATCTAGTCTAATACTGTTTAATGTCTAAGACGGTATTTTGAATCTTAGTTTTCGAGTAAAATTTGTACCTCTTAGAGCAACTGCAGTGGTGCGATCATAAACCAAAGAGCAAAGAGCAAAAAAAAACCAAATTTTGGGTTTAGTCCGTGTTGTAACGCAGTGGAGGGAGACTAAAATTTGGTCAGGCGCAACTTTGAGTTACGCCCAATCAAAGCAACTCAAAATGCGTCCCATTTTTTTTTTTTTTTTTGTTTGGGGCGTAACTTTGAGTTACGCCCCAATCAGCGCAACTCAAAATGCGTCCCATTTTTTTAGTTGGACGTAACTTTGAGTTACGCCCATCGACGCGCAACTTTAATCTACGCATGACCAAAACTAAACCAAATACCAAATATGGTCTGGGTTTTGGTTATAGTCCGATATTTGATCGGCTGATCCTCTCCATTCTTGTCTGTGTTTTCGACCAAATTTTTAGTTTTGGTCGATGACCGTGGATGCTCTTAGTGGAGAACAATTCTGTTTGAAATAATTGAAGGAGATTGAAAAACCAACGGTATATCAAACAATATACTTACCTAAGTGTGAATGCAAAGGCCATTATTCGGTGATAACTGAATCGATGATAAAATTTGTAGCATTATGCTTCAAAAGAAAATTCTTTTGTCGCACTAAGGGTCTGCATTATCGGCTAATAAAGTATCCGTCGCCATCACAGTTTCAAGGTTCATAGCATTTGGGGATTGATCATGCCTTATATTATCTTAAATAGTGTTATTACATAGACCATAAAAAATATCATAAACAACTCTATTCAATGATTCAAGATGAATACTCTGTTCAATGATTCAAGATGAATATATCCGAGAAACAGTAATTGTGGCGTTGACTACATCATAGATACGGCCTGAATTTATAAAAGTCAAAATTAACTTTACTTCAATTATAAGCGATGAACTGTTCTACTCCTCGTTCCATTTTAGATGATGTTTTATGGTTATTTTTTTGTTTCACAATATTTGAAAGTTTTCATATTTTTCCACAAAACTACCAATAACACTCTTACTTTTTGTCTTGGAATTATAAATTTATTTTTAAATACACTAATAATAATTAATGCTCGAAGACTTTTCTTAAGGGTATGGATGGAAAATATTCATATCTCTCTCCATTTCTTAATCTACGTGAAAACTCCAAAAACATATCTAAAAGTGGAATTGAGGGAGTACTATTACTTATGGAAACTAACCAAAAGTCTTTATAAAGAAAGACAACCTTTTAGGTCAAGATGGCGGCGTATGGATGGATAATAATGGATACATGTTGCTGATAAGGTTGGAATCTAGTGTAGGTAGTATCTAATAATTCTATTGCAAACGGTAGGGCTGCACATGGGCGGGTATGGGCGGGTATAAGCTCAAACTAACCTCGCACCCACAATTGCCGGGTTTTTTTCATAACCAACCCAGCACCCTAAGCAATGACGGGTTTGTTACCCACCACTGAGTAGGGTAGGGCGAGTTTGGGTTTAAACCTTAAAACATAATAATTAGATATAATCCAAAAATTAGATATACTTATCGGGAGGAGGAGTTCGCTATAATCTTGCACCACATTGAAATTTTCAAGATTACAATCCATGAGTCGCTTTAATATATTTCATGACGCGTGCAACTAATTATAGTGATAGCAAAGATCAGATAACCTGTTTTATTTATGATGGTAAAGAAATCTCTGAACGTTAAGAAAGCCATCTCTTAAATTGGCACCTCTGTGGATATGTTCACACACAAGACACCAACAACCATTGAAAACGTGAAATCTCTCGGAGAAAGGGACAAAGAGGTGGTCTAGGGAGTATTTGAACTTCAGAACTTCGGCAGTGAAGGATCCATTTGTAATCAACGGTGTATATTGGCGGATTTTTCCAGGCGGGTATGGGCGGGTATGACCTAAAACCAACCTCGCACCCACGGACAGCGGGTTTTTTTCTTAACCAGCCCCCACACCCACGGGGCGGGTATGGACAAAAAACCCACGGATTTAGCGGGTACGGGCGGGTATGGGTATCGTGGGTGGGTCTTGTGCAGCCCTAGCAAACGGAGAACAATTCAGCAAAGAATTAAACTTCGATATAAAAAAAAAAAAAAAAAAAAAAAAAAAAGTTATTCACACGCAGTTAAAAATGGGCAACTTGTTTAAAGTCATCTCATACGGTGTAAATTTCACATAATATAATTTGACAGACAGTTAAAGTGATAATCATCAAAATTTGAGCACATACAAACAGAAACGGAAAATGATCGATTCAATTGCTAGTTAAGCTTAAGCGATAAAAACACTGATGACACCTTAGCATAACCTCAACATAACAATTACGGTACACACCGAAGTTTACACTCCGTTTAATTCCGAAAGGAAATCTAATGGTAGAATTCTACGTTCTCTACACTGGAATTCATATCTCCATAGTTCATACCGGCGGGAGTGGGGCCGATGTGCTGTCTCTGCCTAGTTCATAAATAAGAAATTATGCTACTATTAGTATTAGTAGATACTTTAGTTCCTCGATACTATCTGGTTCTTGGTTTAATATCTCCATTCTTTATTTACTTTTTTGTTTATTCCATGGCCGGTCCATAATATGCCCTGATCGATGTACATTTGCACCTGTGAGAGCCCTCGATCGAGCATAAATTTAGGCGTCCATTATGCCTAGTTAAAAAGAAACATTAGTTTAATCTTAAGATTAGTTGATTATATATTACTGCGAAATTGTAATCCAAGCTGTCCCCCTTTTGGAATAGCATAGTTTCTAGTTTTCCGGCGGCGTCTCTCTATGTATTATGCAAAAAATGAGATGGCAATTGCAGTCTCATAAGAGTGAGTAAACATTGTTGGAACAAAATGTGGCATTTTTCGTACATATAGGCCTGTAAACTAAAAAGCATACTGTTAGGCCGGTTCCTATGGCAAATGGCTAACCCACCCATTTGCCATGCCAGCTGGCTTGGGAAACTTCACGCATCATCATGGGAAAATGAATAACCGGTCGAGTTTCCACCAACCGGTCGAGGCCCCAACATTTATTAGAGGTTTCTTGGCGACCAGCGGGAGTGTAATCTCGACCGTTCGGTCGGTGCTCTCACTTTATAAATACCCCTATTCCCATCAGTTTTCATTCACAAAAATAAAATTATTTCTTCCCTTCTCTAGAGAGCATACCACATCGATTTTTTTAAAATGAGTTCCAAAAAAGAAAGACAAAGGAAAAGAAATAGGAAGGAAAAAGGAAAATCTGTTGCGGATAGTGATATCGTATGGGTTCAGGATAAAGAGCACGAGTTCGCTAATGTCAGGAAATTAGTTGGATCTGGTGTAACATCTATGCATTTATCTAACCATCCCGAGCGAGTTTTGTTACCCAAATTAAGAGGTGGGTGGTCTGAGCTAAGTGAAATTTATGAGTTACTCCTAGAACCTGTTCAAGCATCCTTGAGAAGATATCCTTGGCAACGTTTATATTTCATGAAAGGTAAAAACCAAAAGACTCAAATTGTGCGAGTTATTTGTGAACGTTGGTGGAACACCGCAAATACATTCTTTTTCAAGGATTTTGAGTGTGGTAAGTTCTATTTCTTCCATTCAATAACTTAATTTTTAGTTCAGAAACAAATTTTAGTTCCACATACAAACTTTAATTTTATGACCATGTTGTTTTTAGGGTTCACCGTTAGATTTGTATATGTTGACTGGAATAAAAAATCAGGGTGAATTAGTACAATTTAACAAATCAAGTGGATATCGGAAGGAAGATGAAACAAGTACTCCCCTTATGCATAAGTAATCTTTGGAGAAAGCGAGAATCCAGATGCTCACACTCATATGGATTAAGAGTGTGCAGGTTGAATGCTTTTTGTCAGTTATAATGCCATGGGGATAAACAGTGAAGATTATCAGCGAGCTTAGAGCGGTTTTTGTATTATGGATGTTAGGCCAAGTTTTTCCCCAATGCTAGCTCAGTGTCATTAGTTGGTTTTACGGAGGTCTTTACAAAATTTAAGTAAAAGCGCCAAATTATAGTGGGTTTCTGCAATTTTAGTGAGCTATACATATGTCTCGGTGATTGCTCGAATTAAAGAAAGGCAGATAGCTTAAATGCATTTTGGTCAAATATTGGAGGTAAGAACTATTTATTATCAATGTTTATTTCGGTGGTGAAATGTCTAACTTAACATCGATTTTTCGTGATGTTCTTTTTCGGTATTGGTGGTATACTTACTTCCGTCGGGAACTTTGATCTTCATGATAAACGATTAATTTTTCCAATCGTGTACAAGTACAAAGTGATAATTGGATTGGCGGATTAACGATGGTCAAAATTTTGTTGTTAAAAGGATGCAACAGTGTAATGAGAACTAGTATCATGTTAATATGCCAACGCCTTATCTGATAATAGATGAGTTCAATGAACCGGTGGCACAAGACATGCTTCGGTTAAGCGTTGGCGACTTGTGTTTTCTGATCCGACTAATTAATTAGGGGTATTTGGTGCTACGGAGAAAGACGTCTTTTTCGATTCAAAGAAGAAAGGTAAAAGCAATCAAACTGTTTCCAACTTCAATTATTTCACATGAGGATTGGACATAGTTGATAAATGATGGACAACCTTGGGAAGAAGCTAATGATTTGATCCAAGAACCAGAAAATGACTATGATTACTACAGTTGGTTCCAAAAGGTATGGAAGCTAAATATTGTTGTTCATCCTCGAAACTTAGGTAGTGTTGACTTTCCAACCAATTGGAAATTTTCCACTTACGAGATCTTCCATCCCAGCCCCACCTTGCAGACCAGGCGAACCATGTACATACCCTAGCACTCAAATGGGGTCACATATGCCTCCATTATCTTGGGAAGTCCAGACTTTATCACCGAGTGGAGATGTTATTACACTTTCACTTACTAGTGAAGGTATGCAGCAGAGTTATCCATACGATGTTGTGGATGCAACAAAAGAAGAGTATCATACGAGTTGAAAAAGTTTATGGCATTTTACCCAATCAGTCAGTAATTTTCACTTGAGTCGGATGCCTTGATTGAGGGATAGTATGAGTTATGAATTGCTGAGACTAGTTCGGGTCAAGTTCTCAAATGCCGTGAGAGCAACACAAGAGGTCATGCAAGTGGAAGTCGTGGGTGGAAGTCGTGCAAGTGGAAGTCGTGCAAGTGGAAGTCGTGGAGGTTGTAGAAGTCGTCATCACACTCAGATGGAAGAGATTATGGTGGAAGAGACTCATTACCTGACATCATCAAACTTGGAGGCAATTTCTAGTCTCATCTTGGTTTCATTCCTCAAGGTTTTTTACTTACTCCTGGTAGTGCACACGTCAATTTGGATGTATTTAGGCAATCCGTGATTTATACCCCAACAAGTTCAGCATTTCACCGATTTCAAGCACCTCCAATGCCTTCGGTACCATTTCAAGGTTATGACTCACCTAATGCTACTCAACCACCATCTCAGAGTCCAACTAATGAGTTTTCACAAGATCCAACAGGCTTATGGGATTATGTATTTGGTGGTAATCAGAAGTTTGAGAGTTTAATTTGATTATGTATTTGGTGGTAATCGTTAGTTTGAGAGTTTAATTTGATTATGTATTTGGTGGTAATCGTTAGTTTGAGAGTTTTGTAGTCTTTAATATGAATCGTGGTATGTTTAAATCGTTAATGTAATGCACTTTTGTTTGATAAATAATAATCTTCATTTCAAGTTTTCTACATAACATAAAATTGAGAACTTAGAATTGATAAGCTAGATTAAATTGAGGAAACACTTTTAAGATTTCATAACAACTGGCATATCGAAACTTCTCTACGTTGTCACAGAGCCACTTTGCACGACATCTTTGATCAATCTCCAGCAGGGTTTTACCACTTCTCATGTTTCGAGCCTCTTCCCTTATCATACTAATATACTTGTTAACATTCTTGGAAATTATGAAGGACTGAGAACTCAACATCATCCAATTGCGATTGTTGAGGTTCGTTGTTTCTTCTTCAAATTTCATTAAAAATTGTTCAAAGAGCGAAATAAGCGTGTCGCCATCAGCGATTGGATAATTAGTGTAGAAAACATAATTCCTGCAGATGCATTCATCTTCTAACGTGCTAATTCATTTCTGTTTGTGCAACTCTCTAACTATTTTCTCTTCTTAATTCATTTTGCACACTAGCTCGAAGTACAACTCTTTGATTTTCGGACGCATGTTTATGTATTGAGCCATAGACATGTTTTGAGCCATTGGAAAATCTAAGAAAATAGGAAGAAGGTGTGAGTTAAAATGATAGAGGAATGTGGTATTTATAGGGGGAGCTTTTTGACAGATTTGGATGAGATTCTATTAACGGTGTAAACTAGACCATCGGAGTCTTATGGAAACTTGACTAACGGTGTAGTATACACCTAACGGTATAAACTACCAGAGCGTTAGTCGGTAGGAACTTAAGTGAATGGCTAAGTGGAAAATTTGCCACTTAGTCGAGGCGGTTCTTGTTTTGCCACCTCCATAGTGGGTGCTTAAATGGCAAACATGAATGTTTTCCCACACCCATTAGGAAGGGGCCTTAGAGCATAGCTGGTTGAACCCAAAGCGTTGGTATGTCAAGTTTGGTTGTCATATTTTAGTGAATCAAAACTCATTTAAAGTCGCTTGATTATGTACTAGAGTAAACTTCGTATAGGTTAGCTTGAAAGTATTAGGATATGAGACATTACAAGTATTACGAAGACTTGAAAAAGTGAAGAAGTAAGGAGATACAATGACAACATCATCCTTCCACTTGAGGTTAGTGATATTTGACTTGAATTGTTTCATTGCCTAACGTATCTTTCAAGTCGTGCATATTGAAAAGATAACTGTGAAGCATGAATGATTATACACTAGTTAGACGTAGTATTAAAGAATACAATACGAGGTTTATTGCTTAACCATTAAACTTTGTATATAAGACATCAACATAATCGTATGAATGCTATTGTGATTTGTATGGGTATGAGTGAAGATTTCATCTGGAAACAATGTTTTACATTTGTTTAAAAGGAAGTAAATTCATGAACTTGTTTTGTGAATCGAAAGGGAAATTGCCAGGCTTATTGGTATTGTTATTCGTTGCATATGTTTTGAACTACCAATATGTATGATTAGTATAACCTCTCATGACTTGTTTATGTTCTTGGTAAAACTATTCACAAGGCCTGACGTTTGTATTGGTATGACTTTTATTAGTGAAACCGATCTTAAGTTTTACCTGAGACGGTATGATCGATTTGGTGTTATTGGTATGAACAACTCTAGGCAAAAGGGAACCTATCCTAGTAAGAGGTTCAACCGATCACAAGAGGGGAATTGATCCTTATAAGAGGTGCAACACGTTTGTAGATATTGGGAACCGATCTGGACATGTGACATTTTTAGACATTGGGAACCGATCCATAGACATGTGCAACAAATAAAGTTAGGTACCATATATATAGAGCAAGCCGATCCTAGTACCTAGTCAATAGAATTTTGGAAAGCTAGTGTGACTAAATCGGTACTCACATGGAGGTGATCCGAAACTTGTTTTGGTAGAACCGTGAAACCCATGATTGGTGATTGAGTGTTCTTGATCAATCAAATAGTTCTTAAGTCAGATGAACCAATTCTTAACGTGTTTGGAAGTGTGGAAAATCGATTCCAAGATAGTAAATATGAAAGATGATTTACTAAGTTAAGATGTCGACATACTTTGAACATGTGCAATAACGCTTATCTTTTATTGTTCAAAGATATTCCTTAATAGCTAAGGAAGAAAATCCGCGATCGAAAAAATAAGTTGAGAATCTTTTAATTAAGGTTTTTAATTTTATTTTGGAAAATGAAAATTAGTAATGTGCATTTACTAGTTGGAGATTTTCTAAGATATTTTCGGTCAATGTTTTGGCAAAGCATTTCCGGGGTGTAGGCCAATTTGGAATATATTGCATATCTTGAGAATATTTTCGGTTTTGGAAATTCCTTGGTGTCCAAACTTCCTTTTCTATAAATATCAAAGTTTCCATTTCGAGCAAACTAATCCTTAGAGCCAGCAAAACTACCTAGTTGTGTTATTCTTAGTGGAAGCGCCTATTCGGAGAGGAAAGTAACCCTAATTAAGCGAAATCTCTCAGTAGCTCGGTTTAAAGACTTCTTTAGGATTGAGAAGCTCTATTAGTACCGTTGGTGGGAAACTAGATAATTGCGGTTTATTATTAGTTTTTCGATTGATTTGATTGACTAACGGTTGTTGAACTTTGATTGCACCTAGTTCGTTTATGCTTGAGAATCTTCTCTTGTGATATAAGATTCACTCAAACTAGATCGAGTTTGGCCAGGGGATCTTTAGGCTTGTTTGTAGATCTAAAGGCGTCTTGTGATAATCCATTGTTAACAGACTCCGTTTTTTGCGTGATTGATCACAAGAGATTCAAGTTGATTGTGTGTAGGTGTTTATTGAAGATCTATGAAGATTTGAAGATAAAGAAGACTTTGAAGATTTCTGATTTGGGTTCATAATCTTTGGTGTGCACAATACTTGTTTTAGGTTAAAGAGGATCCAGGTATAATCGGTTTATCCTTGTGGTAGATTGGATTGATTAGTTGAGTAGATCATGTCGATACAATTCTTTGTGATTCAAAGTATTGATTGAAAAATATAGACAATTACTTTGGTAGTTGTTATTAGATAGATCTAAGGACACGACAAGGAGTTTATTGTGATAAGCGGAAGAGCCTTTTGTCGAACTCACATCACTTGGTTGAAAGAGTTGTTACCAAGCAGATTTTTGTTCCTTCATTTGGAATATGAACCAAAGGAATTGTTCCAAGTATGTGACTTATTACAAGTTGGGGCGTGGGAATCTGAGACAACTAGGTGAACTATAGGTTTAGTTGCTTGGTCTCAACTATACGAAGTTGGTTTGATTTTGTATAGCGTCTTAATCTTGAGTGTATTCAATTCTGGACAAGGTCCTGGGGTTTTCCTGCATTTGCGGCTTCCTCGTTAACAAAATCTTGTTGTGTCATTTACTTTTATTTTCCGCAATTATATATGTTTTTATTATAATTTAAAGTAAATTACACAAACGTTAATTCATATTTACTTTATAGTAATCCTATTGTGTTTGGTTAAGTCTGAACTTTTTATCAAGTAAACATACTTCGTTGTTGTATTGTCTCGATCTCATATCCATAGACGATCACAGGAAGTGTGAACCGATTAGTTGTATTGTCTCGACTCAGTCCATAGACAATCACTTTTGGAGAAAGGACTTATATGTGGAAAAGTTTTAGATTGAGGTATACTTGGGTACCCTCGTCTTTTCACATACTGTCTAATATAATATCCGACTTGCACCCAATCAAGGACCGAGTCAGATCCAAGCGCCGATTCAATAGAAGACAATCATGTTGTTCACCCCATGTTTCTTTGATTTAACTCGTGATCTCAGATTTGAATTAGACTTAGTGTTCGACTCAGCTTGAGTCAAATGTCAAAGCATTTGCTTTCTTATTTTCGCATTACCTGTCTTGAAATATGAGATGGTACCTCGGAGTTATTTGAGTGAATATTATTTCGTACCCCCAACTTTAGGGACGGGCCTAAGAAGGGGATAACCCGGGCTATAGCCCGTCCCAAATTTTAGCTAAATAAAAATTTTGTATAAGGATTTTTTTTTTCCAGAATTAGTACTTAGCCCACCTTTGTTCATATATAGTCCTTGTAATTGAAGCACGAATATTTTTAGCCCAATTTTTGTTTTTATCAAAACTTAAAATTTTATGTGACACATCCATTTACTTTCTCATTCTTCTTTTATAAACCATAAATCTTCCCTTTTCCGTAATTAAATTTTGCGGATTTTAATCTTATAGTTGCTTATTTATTTATCATTTTATATGCAAATTTCAATTAACCACTAATTATGTAACTTGTTCCGGAAAAAATTGCCGCGACCTTCGGCCGCATTGACACCTAGTGATATTTCAATCCTATATTGAAAAGATTTCTGGGTTGTCCCTCAGCCCAACTTGTTAGAGACATACCTCTTATCTTATCTTATACTATAATAAAGAAAAGACCCTTTTTGGTGAAGCCTTCTTTTGGTGAAGCTTTCACATGACAATAATACCCCCATTAACTAAGCTTTTAGTTAATATTTGTATATTTATAGAATTTGCCATTGTTTTAAAAATAGATCAAAAAAAATTAAAACTTAGATATCTTTAAAAATACACCTTGAGTTTTACAAAATTGATATATTTGGAAAGCTCTTTAAATTATCTATGTAATGAGTATAAACAAGGATATTAAATTTTTATTTTAAGATTTTTTCCCATTATTATCAAATTTGGTGTTGTTAAAATAATCGATTCAAGCATGTGCATAGCACATGGCCTTACTAGTGCAATATAAAGAAAAAGAGGTAATTGTTTGGTGAAGCCTTTTCACATGACAATAATACCCCCATTAACTAAGCTTTTAGTTAATATTTGTATATTCAAGAATGCCATTGTTTTAAAAAATAAATCAAAAAATTAAAACTTAGATATCTTTAAAATTACCCAGGATTTTGCAAAATTAATATATTTGGAAAGCTCTTTAAATTAGGCTACGTAATGGGGACAAACAAGGATATTAAATTTTTATTTTAAGATTTTTTTCATTTATTATCAAATTTGGTGTTGTTAAAAGAAATCGAATTGACGTAGCCGTAAATGCATTAATGGCGCTATAATATTTATTATAAAATGACTCCATCCAAAACTATTTGTCTATTTCCACACCTCATTCTTTATACAAATGTCCTTGAAAGTCCGAATCCGAAACACTCTCTTGAATCTCTCAGAAACCCTTTCTTTTCTATCTCCTCTTTACAAGACTGGAACCTGAATCTGAAGAAGAAAGCATCAACAATAATGTCAAAGCACTCCAAATGAGATCTTCCTCGAAATTCTTTTGAAATTACCAGTGAAATCGAAACTTGTATGCAATTCTTGGTATGAACTCATTCCTAACCCTAATTTTGTTAAAATGCACTGTAATCTTACCATCCAAATAAACCAACTTTATTCTCATGATATCTAACTTCAGTTTTTGTAGGTTGGGAAAGGTAATCTGGTCATTAAGCTTTGATTCTCGAATGGTGAATTTCATCTGTGTGGTGTCAAAATTGGTAGGCCATTGGGGGTGTTTAGAAAGAGATGTTCAGTTTATGGGTTCTTGTAATGTGCATTTGGAATCAATAAAAAGAATTATTTGGTCTTTAGAATCCTGACAGTACAAGGAATTAACCAAATTACCAGATAAACCAATGGATTGGAATAGTTTTTTTGTAGGCTTTTGATTGTGATTACAAAGTGATATAACGATTCTGATGGTTCTATAGTTGATGTCTATACGATGGGACCAAATTCATGGAGAAACACTCAAGACATCGTATGTGCAGGAAGAGTTTAGAGTGCTTACAAAGGAGCTTGTCATCGGCTAAGTCAAAGGATTAATAGCTTCTCTGTTGTTCTAAGAGTATCTTTAACAAATGGGATTGGTCGATTGAAGAAGACCTTTTGTCTGTCATTCT
>JAJJWW010011172.1:0-91329 GCA_023531295.1 Papaver armeniacum
ATTGTGTAATGGCATTAACGTATTCTCCGCGTTTTTTGGACATCTTAACGGTGTATATGGGTTGGGAATAAAAAAGTCGCCCTAATTTTTTTGGGGTCGCCCCTAAAAGTGCCATGTTTATTTATAGCTTGTTTGGATACACATCCAGAAGTAACTTTTTGACTTCTAGAAGTCAATAAGCAAGAAGCTTGTTTGGGTGTAGAATTTCAAAACGACTTCTAGAAGCAGAAAAGTCGACTTTTTGTGAAGCAAAATATCTGGACTTCTGACTTCTGCTTCTGACTTCTATTTCTGGAAAAGCAGAAGTCAGAAGCAAAATTGTATCCAAACGCGCTATTAGGCTTGGAAAACCCAATAAGCATGGATCGAAAATACACGCTCGCCCTTGCTTCATATCGGATCCGCCCCTAATTATCCCGGAAAACATTTACTGGATTTCTGTCGGGTTTTTCCAAAATAGGTGTAGCAGAGTTGGTAACAAAATTGAATTTCACTGGTAGGCACATATAGAATGTTTCCACTCTAGATCATGGAACCCACGTCTCGAATAGAATTCAGAATCCTTTAAAAAAATATATATATTTTTTCACTTGACATTATGAAGACATTAACATCATAATGTCACTGGGTAATTGGGTTTGTCTTTTGATTAGCTTATTATCTGAATTTGACCAAGTAATTAATCTTAGTATCTATGTAATCTAACTTCAAGACATCATGAAGTTGATGTCTTCATAATGTGCAAAGTTACTTAACTTGGCCGAAGTCAGACTGGCAATATAACAAGAATTTGTAATCAAAGTATCTGGTAAAACATTTTTAAGTGAGACGGCCTGGACAATTTTTTTAAGTTGAAAAGAACAAAAATCACTGTCATAATTTTTTGGTAATAAAGAAGGGGCCTAACAAAAAGGTCCAAAGGGAACAGACGAATAAGACATATAACCTATTAGCCTTTCATGTTGGTGTTGCACTAGATAGTATCGAGGATAAGATATCGTAATGCAAATGAGACAGTCATTAACAATGCACAAAATTAGTCAATTAATCTAATAATGATAATTTCTGGGTGAAAAAGGCATGTAAAATTTGATAATATTGAAATGGACGAGAATGTAAAAATATGCAGGATGTAAACAGTTTCATCCTACCCATTTTTCAAATATTTTTTCTTATTTTTAATTTACATCAGGATGCATCCAAGTTTCACCTCGTTAATTTTAAATTTTTAAGCCAGGATGAACTGGATTAGAATTGTTTTAAAAATAGTTTTTTGGTGTCCATTTCACCCATACTAATTTTTACTCGTCCATTAAAACCATGTTTTAAAAATATTTGGGCAATTGACCCAATTTCCATTAACAATGACTAATTTGCACTTGGTGTGATATCTTTGTTTTTTTTAATAGGGGGAAGTTTGATGCGCCGGTAACTTCATAATTGTTGTTAAAAGTAAATTTGTGATAGGTTGTTAAAACAATAATTGGAAAAGTATAATGAGTTTATAATTAAGCTAAAAACGTTGATTGAAATGATGATTCATGATTAAAATTTAGAAGGAATCACAATTATTAACTGGTGCCTGGTGGCCATGTTATGCATCTACTGTGAGGGTGACAGGCTGACAGGGAGCACCATCTTGCTAAACTACTTATGATGTTCCTGTTTCCGATATGACTCCTAATCAAATTTTGTTCAAAACAAATTAATATTAGATTATATGAACATATCTGAGCCAGATTAAGATTTATCAGTAATAATATGGTGGTAGTCGGTTTACGTGTTCAGCTAGGGACCAAAAATCCGAAAATGATTTACAAAATCCTGGGAAAAAGACCGTGTGAAAAACAGCGGAACCCATTTCAGCCTTTTAGTATCTAAATGCTAATAGCGCGTTTGGATATAATTTTGATTCTGACTACTACTTTTCCAGAAGTAGAAGTCAGAAATCCAGATATTTTATTTCATAAAAAATCGACTTTTCTACTTCTAGAAGTCAGTTCTGAAATTCCACACCTAAACTGATTTATTTCTTTTTGATATCTAGAAGTCAAAAAGTTAATTTTGGATGTGTATCCAAACGCGTTATAAGCACATTCTACTTTTCAACCATTGGATCATCCTACGAGATTTCACCTGGTTATTTACGGTGTCAACGTAGCACTACCCCAAAAATCACTTTCAAGTTTCAACTCTCATCTCTCTTTATTATCACCGTTCTTTTGCCAAAAATGGAGTTACAACAGTATAAATAAGCTTCGACATGTAGGGCAGTGTCCTCATCCGAAGATGCAAGTACAACGTTAAAAAATGGATTCTTAGTTAATAAGAGTCGACCTGCTCAAAAAACGAATAGGGAAGAGAATAGATAATATGGCTTTTTGATAAAGTACTATTTGTAAGGTAAAATTACTTCTACCTCAAACACAGAAATTTGTATGATGATTTTGCTGATAATCGATCCGTGATCTCGATCTTCAATTAAATTATGGAGAGGGGTACCTTCAAAAAAACCCTCCGATGCTAAAGTCGCATTGGATTTTTCAGGAGTTTTTGGTATGGAAGATTGCTTACCTTTTTTTGTTGTAAAACTCTCTATTTATATGTGGCGAATTTCCGTTTTATTTCTTTGATTTTATGGCAGATATCAATTGCCATAATTGGCCCCTGCATGCCTCCCTGCAATAACAGTCCCTGCATGTCTCCCTGCAATAATACATTTTGCATGCCCGCATGTTGCATGGTTGCATGCCCCAGCTTCCACTCGCATGGTTCCCAGAATATTCTTAAACTTCTATTATGGTTAAGGAATTATAATGGGTGTGGATAACCAAAGGTGTAAGAGAAATGGGTGTAAACAAAAAAGCGGGAAATATCCTTAGAGAAATACGACTGGGGCGCAAATATCCGGGGACTACGGGACCAACCTACATCGCGCAACACCGAATCAAATGACCAATTAATCGCTGACGATTAATCTCCGATTAATCGGCGACTTCCAATTAATCGCCGACTTCCCAGTTAATCGACGATTGCCGCTCGCTTGGGCCGCCGTCTTTCTGCTGACGTGGCCCTCGTCTTGCTGACGTGGAGCCTGCCACGTCATCTTGTCTGCTGATGTGGCATTCATCGGCTGACGTTTGGCCTGCCACGTCATCTTTTGCTGACGTGGCACTGTAAATGGCTTGTGGTGCTGACGTGGCACTTGTTCTGCTGACGTACCACATGCCACGTCATCACTCCTGTTGATGTGGCGCCTGGTAACGTGGCACTTTGATGACGTGTCACGTTTGTTCCCGTGGCAGCTGATGTGGTTGTCGCCGGTTGGTCGAGCCTAGTGATGATGTGGCACAGGTGATGGGGATCCTAGTTGCTTGATTTGAATCTATGCACATGAGATTCCTTGTGAGGTGTTTGTTAAGCCTAGTTAACCATTCTTGGGTACACAAGGGAAGCACCTTAGGCCCAATGAACCCTCTTTTGCCACTAGTAGGAGCTTTGGAGGTCTAGGTTAGCCCATTTATTTGTGTAAAATATTAGGGATACAAACATCACCCCCTCTTAATCCTTAACTGTTATGGGTTAAGAAGTTCGAGTTCCTACGATTTTGCATTTTTCAGGTGTTCGAACTCGCCCCGAGCGTGTTGTTCGGTGTGTTACGCAACTCGCCCCTGAGGATGTGTTGATTGCTCTGGAGTGTTACATATCTTACCCCCAAATGGTTGAGGTGACATATAACTCGCCCCCAGTATGTTTTGTGTCATGCTGCTCAATGCTCGCGCAGGGGTGCACCTCCCTGCTACATTTTGCTTGCGCATGAAATGAAAAGTTGAGTTTTTCTGCTATCTTGAATTCGCGCAGGGGGGCAGTTCTGCTATTCAAGATGTGCGCAGAGTTTGGGATGTGTACATTTTCACGTGCCTGGACAGATGAAAATGTTCGCCACATTTGTTGCTGCCCGTACGATGGGGATAAAATTGAGATAGGGAAAGAATGCTAGAACTGTGCACTCACCCTATCTACGAGGTGTCGAGACGATCTTTGACAGTAGACTTGAAATGTCTTGGTTTTTCATTTAGGAAATTGATTTGTGGATTCGATCACCAGCAATGACTTATAATTAACACGAACGATACTGATAAAGTATGGAATACCAAAATAATGTTGAATTAAAATTTCTAAGTTGAAATAACAAGATAATTACCCACTGCTTCGACCACAGCTGCCTCGTTAAAACCTTTGAGTGGAAAACCTAGTGGGACAAAACCATCAAAAAGGAAAAAGAGTGCAGCACAGCAGGATTTGAATCTACTTCTAATGATAAAACTTTTTCAAGTGGAACGAATTCCACGGTTTCCATGGCTTCGAATCCTCAATTCTGTCGAGATTCCTCAATTAGTAGGATCCACGAGATGCTGGTCTATCCACTATGTATGGGCATTCCTAGTTTGCTCCGAGCTTCCTGGGCTGAGTTCGGTTCCATTGTGTTGCTCGGGTTTTCTTCAAGACATATTCCCCTGGTTTAAACGACCGTTCTCTGACCTTGCGATCATATCCCAACTTGATTGCCTGCTGGTATCGGACCAACTGCTGCAAGGCTGTTTCTCTTTGTTCTTCCAGCAACTCTTTATCCAAAGCCAGTATGCTGTCGTTTTTTCCAGACTTGACAGCACGAGTTTTGGTAGTCATGAGTTGTACCTCGGTGGGTATGACTGCCTCTGTCCCATACGCCAATGTAAATGGAGAAAATCCGGTGGATCTTTTCGGGGTTGTTCGATAGGACCATAAGACTCCAGGGAATTCTTCAGTCCATTTTCCCTTCGCCTTCTCCAGCCGTTTCTTGAGGTTGTCCATAATAACTCGTTGGTTGCTTTTGCCTGCCCGTTTCTTTGAGCATAGTAATGAGACGAGAAATTGTGGCGAATATTCAGGCCCTTGAAAAAGTCTTTGATTACTCCTGAATCAAACTGCTTCCCATTGTCTGATATTATCGCGTACGGGATACTGAACCCTGCAGACGATATTCTCCCATATGAACCTTTTTCATCATGTTTGGTGACGTTTACCAGTGCCTTTGCCCGACCACTTGGTGAAATAATCGGTAGCGGCTAGTACGAATCTGACGCCTCCAGGTGCTTTGGGAGCGGCCCGACGATGTTCAATCCCCACATAGAGAACGGCCAGAGACTAAAAACTGGATGTAATTCGTTGGCGGGCCTTTCGGAATTGGAGCGTGTTCTTGGCATGGCACACATTTCTGCACATATTCTTTAGCGTCTTTCGGCATGTACGGATAGAAATACCCCTGGGTAAGTATCCTGTGTGCGAGACTGCGCCCTCCAGAGTGGCTGCCACAAATTCTCTCATGAGCCTCTGCCAGTATTACTTGTCTTTCCTCGGCTGATACGCATCGCAAAATGGCTCCAAAGCTACAGGTTTGCGGTATAACAGCCCTTCGATCATTGAGTATCTCCATGAATTCTTTTTCACCTTGGCAGCTAGTTTCTCATCTTCAGGGAGTTCGCCGGTTGTCAGGTACTGGATGTATGGTTGACGCCAGTCTGTAATGTTTTCAACATGACTGCCTGAATTATATGTCACTGGACTGTCAACATCCATATTGTTGTCGATGTTCTCAGTATCCCCCTGTGCTGATGTAGCTTCCCTCTCTCCCCCACTAGCGTGTTCGAGAGCCAGAACGAATTGTGAAAACCAAATGATTTCCGTTTCTTTTACTTGACTTTCTTATTTTTTAATGAAGGCATTATGAAGCCTGGCGAGATTGGGGTATACCAAAACTAATTGGGGTATACCCAATTTTAAGTGGACATGTGACCTTACTAAGGGGAGGCCAAAATGTGGTAAAGTTACTTTAATACCCTTATACTAATTAACCTAAAACTAAACCCTAAACTTAAAAACTAAAAACTCATTAATTTTTCTCTAATCCTTCTTCTCTAATTCATCTCCTCTTCTCTTTCATTCCAAAAACCTAAAATCAACCAAAATTTTCAATTTTGATTTTCTATAAAAAATGGTTGATTCTAAACGATCCAGCAGCAAGAGAGATTCAACTGGTAACATCCACAGATCCAAATCGAGAGGAAAAGGTAAGGGAAAGGTTGGAACTAGCAAACCCGAAAATCCAATCCTTGAAGGTGTTGAAAAGAAACCTCTAAAGGTGAAAAGAAGATTGTAAGTGATTTATAAACTCAAACCCATTATTGTTTTGTTGAGTATGATTGTTAGATTAGGTTAGAAATCGAAAATTTTGATTTTCAGATTTGTGGCCGGCAAGGTCGATAGTTGAACAACACGCCGGCCATTTGTATTTTCAAAGCGCCGGTAGGGTCTCAGGATGAATAACATGCCGGCTTTTCATCAGAGCCATGGCGACTGTTGGACAATAACCAGGGCCGGTAGGGAATAATAACAAACCATGCCGGGTTATATTTGGTCGGCATGATCTTAGACTTGTACCTTGCCGACGTTAGGCATCAGAAACCTTAATTTCCTAAGTTATTAGTCGGCGTCTTCCATAAATAGGACCATTCCGGCTTTTTATTTGTCGGCACGGTATTTGGTTATCTCCTTACCGGCTTTACTGTAGTCGGCAGTGTAGTTGGTTAAAACCTTGCCGGCACGTGGAAGAAGATCAACAGTGTTGTGTTGTTTGTTTTCATATATCTTATTTGTGCATTGTATAGGTTCCCAGAGGAAACAAAAGAAGATCTACCTTGTACGGTAACTGCAGAAGAGCTATTAGAATTTATTGATGGAATTTATCCCAATTTAGAAGATCCTAAAGATGAAACTGAAGAGAATTGCCCTGTAAGAAAGTTACTTCTGATGAGTAAGAAGGATTCTGAAGAATTCCTAAGGTTTATACACAGTCCTAGCAATCCCCTCAACTATGTTGAATGCACATCATCAGAGGAGGAAGAAGAGGAGGTTGATCCAAGGACTTTTTTCAGGGCATGTGACTTTTCCGGAGTAAACCCCTATTACAATGAGGCCGGTGATTACATAGGTCCAGATAAGGGAAAAGCAAAAGCTGATGCCGGTGAAAAAGCTAGTGATGGGGAGGAAGATAGCAACAATGAGAATGATCCATGAAATTCTTAAACTTTATTATGTTTCACTTGGTTTAGAAACTTAGATTGTGGTTTGAACTCTTTCATTATGTTTTGAACTCTTAGATTGTGGTTTGAGACTTGTTAAACTTATTTGAATTTTCAGTTTTAGTTGCTTTAGAAGTTATTATTTTGTTTATGTACTTTTAGACAAAGTACTTGAGGCCGGCATGGTATGAAGTCTATACCTTGCCGACCTGAATGTTAGTTGCACCTTTTAGGTACAAAGTACAACCCATTGAATGCTCAACGGCTAGAAATTTCAAAATCAAGATATTAGGTATGTTTTTATTATAAAAGCATTCCCAACTTCATCTTCAACCTTGCATAAAGAATGGAAGTTTCACCACCAAATATTTGTAGTCTTTGTACACTAAGTGGTCATTTTGCAAGGGTTTGTCCCTTTGAAGGAAGCAAATGCACTATTGAAGGTTGTAAGGGATTCTTATTTCTCATGAAAGCTGCAATAGGAGGTGTATATCAGCCGTATGCTTCAAAATGCACTTGTTGTCGGTTTTTCTATTGGATAGATGAGCGTGTAGCTCCGTATGAAGATGAAGTTTCTAAAATCAACCTTCTACCATGCACAGATCCATGTTGCGACGGTAAGATGAAGCTAATTACCTCTCTTAAGAAATTGTGTACCGGAAAAAGATACTATATATGTCCCAAATGTGTTAGGGTAAAGTTTTTAACGTTTGTATGCTTTAATTAAGGTTTGTATCCGATGTATAGTCGGCATTGTCTTAAATTAGAAGCTTGCCGGCTCCCACGTAGTCGGCATTATACTATATTAAAAGCCTTCCGACGGTTGTCCTGTCGGCATGGATATTATAATACGCCTTACCGGCTTAATAGAAAATAACATTCATGAACAATTTGTGAGGGAGTTCTTAGCCGGCATGGTTCTGCTAAATAACAATACCGGCGCAATTAAAGCCGGCAACCTCTCAAAACCAGGACCGTGCCGGCTTAATAGTAAAAAACATCCAGGAACAATTTTTTAAGGGAGTTCTTGGGCGGCATGGTAAATTTCATAAACATCGCCGGCGTATAAAGCGCCGGCAGCTTGGCAAAATCCGGACCTTGCCGGCCATATCAGGCAGCTTTTTCCTGTACTGTCATGCATTGCGGCCGGCAGTCTGAAGAAATAATACCGTGCCGACCCTGGGATGGCCGGCATGTTTTAGTAATGAATATGATGCCGACCAAATGAGAATACACCAAAAAAAATACATCCATTTCATTCATTCGTAGCACTCCAAAGTACATTACACAAAACACGCATGCGATTACAAAAGTAGTCCACAAAGTACGAATGTTTTGTCTAGTACTCCATTGTACACTACACAAAAAGCTGCTTTATTCCCTAATCATAATCACTCCTCACTCAAATCTATTGGAGGGAGTTCATTCAAACCTATTGAACCTCCTTTAGTCAAATCTATGGGACATTCCCGAGACTCATCTATAACATTCCAAAGGGCCATGTTGTCCTCATAAATTTTCATCCATTCCTTGCTCTTGTTGTTTGTGAACTTCTCCCACAAACTAAACCTACATAGAGGAGGTAATGGACATTCCTTATTGAGTTGTAGACCAATAAAATAATTTTTATCCACCAAAGCCATGATAATTCTTCTATGCTTGAGTTGCTCCGCAAAACCGCATGTTTCGGTGCAAATGCTATAGATAGTCCCTCACTAAAAAAAATGTACCACGCAATTCCAAGTATCTGCCAATAGATGGCCACACTCCGGCATTCTCAACCAATGCTCCCATTTGATCGATGCGTTTCCCTCCGGGCCTTTAACACTAGTTAGCAAACCTTTGAAAGTTGTTTCTTTCTCCTCCATGGAACCTTCTAGAATCATTGAGATATGGAACTCCTTGTCGTTTTCTAGTCGAGCGGCCATCTTCTTTCTAATATATTGGCATTGGGTGAGATTCTCTTCAACTGCTCCACTTAGGTGTCCCAATTGTTGCGAGATAACGTGAAACCCACAATTTCCATCTTCGGAACATCGTCGGTACCAATCACGAAATCTTGAATAATTGGAGGGAGTTGAGTGCGATACTTTTGCAACATAGGTTGTACTACCTTCTTTGACGACTTTTTTTCTTCGCCACATCTCCTTGGCTTGCTTGGCTCTCAAGAGGTAGAGTTCCATTTGTATTCAAGTTAGAGACCGTTGGCGTAGTTGAATCCTTCCTTGGACGACCTCTTTTCTTTCCAACAAATTCCACGCTTGCTTGACTCTCAAGAGGTAGAGTGCCATTTGTATTCAAGTTAGAGACCGTTGGCGTAGTTGAATCCTTCCTTGGACGACCTCTTTTCTTTTAGCGGGCTCCTCCTTGTATTGCGCCTCGGTATAAACATGTAATAGGATGGATCGCACTTTGTACTCAAATGCTCTTTAATGTTTTCCTTTTGGATTGATCACTATTTCTACTTAAAAACTCTTTGATTTGTTCTCCTTCGGATTGATCTTGATCGCAATTTGTACTCAAAAACTCTTTGATTTGTTCTATTTCTTCCGCCCTCGTCTTTTTGGTAGTTGGTCTACCATTAGGATCTTGTTTCTCGGGTTCTTCAAGTTCTTCCATAAAAGGGTAAACTATCGGCATCAACTTGTGCTTCATAGTTTGTTTGTCCAACCTATTCAACTTGGGGTATTTTTCGAGGATTATTCTCCCAAGTTCCATGTCGCCAAACTCTTCATTAGGGATCTTCTCTTGGAGCCGGTTTGAAAGATAATTGCTTCCAATAGGGATCGATATCATCAAGAGGAATGAGAGTTTTATACCTACCAAGCATATGACGACATGGAAGTCAGATAGCCTTCATTATCCTACACTTACAAGGAGTGCTCGGGTCGTCATACTTTTTATACTTTTTAAACAAAGCGAGATGTTTCATCATAAAACGTATTGCCCAATGCGATACGTTGCAATGTATACCAACAAGCATCCAATTATCCTCCTTAAACTCCCTCAACTTCCGGAAGCTACTTTCTTGGAATTGCTTTTTTATCTTGTTGATATCATTATTAGTGTACTCATGGATAGCATGTTGCACCGTCACAATCCCATTTTGACTCGTGAAAAGTAGACCTTTTAGTCTCCCATGCGCTTGCTCTACCATACTTGTGGATTCAAGTTTGAAATGTTTATAGTCGTAAGTATAAGCATACACAAACCTCTCTTTGTGTGGCCTCAACCATTGTTTCTTGCAATATTCCACTAATTTGGGGTAATTAGTCCCCCAGTCATCCTCGAAATCCTTCAAGTTTAACTCATATCTTCCCACACTCATCGACCAAACCACCTTATCCCACGCTTTCATGAATAACCCAAACTTAATCTCACCTTCTTTCCATTCTTCGTCTTCTTTCTCTTTCTCCTTCTCTCGCTCCTCTTTAGTTAGTTTGCTAAGACGTTCGTCTTCCTCTTTTCACGTTTAGTTCCTTTCTTCGCTTTCGGTTTTGGATATGACTTCTACAATTCTTTCTAAGATTGCATTGTATATGTCAAGTGCAAAGGAAATTTTGTGCATTGGGAAAGACTATCCTCACGGCGTTCATTATTGCTTGCTCATTGTCGGTGACTATAACCCCCGGAGTTTCGTCTTCGTGGTAGAGAAGCTTCAAAGTTTCCAATGCCCAAATATAACTATCATCCTTCTCACGATCCATAAAACACCATGCCACCGTGAACTATTGCTTATCCGAGGTTTGTCCTACAATGTTCAACAAAGGCATGTTGTACCTATTTGTCTTATAAGTACAATCCATGAACAAAACTTGGTAAAAGCAACGCGCCAATTGAATCATATCGGGATGCGCAAGAAAAATACGATCCACCTTCCCCTCCGATGACTCATGGTGTCTCACCGTGTAGTTGTATTTGTGTATTAACCATTGTGATTCTTCCATCACCTTTCTTCCATCCCATTCAATTCTTTTAATAGTTGCCTTGGCCGCATAAATTGTAGACAATGAAGAGAGGTTATGCGGGTCGTCCCTCTTGAACTTACTTAGGAGCTTACTTGGTTTAATTCCCTAACTTGTTCTTACTTGTTCGAACTCATGCGGTTTCAGCTTGGCAACTTGACAATGCCCAACAAGAGTGTCCGGATCTTCATGGTTATGCCAACCAACATCAACTCTACTCATTCTCCACACGTTGTCGGTATCTTTGTTCCTCCCAAAAATAATCTTGAATGGGAATCCACACTTCTTTGACTTCGTCTTGTACACCCTAGTCATCTTCTTATCATACACATAATCCTTTCTCTTGTGACTTTCCTCCGGCGATCCATAACACTCGCATACCATTTCAAACCGCGTAGATTTTTGTTGGGTGTTTTTCACTAGAACGCACATCTTATCTTTGGCTTTCTCAACAATCCAATTGACCGCGTCGTCTTTTTCCTTCCATTCCAAATCATTAGCATAATGTTCGGAAGTATCGGGACCCCTAATTTTCTTAGCTTGAGTCTGATCCTCCATAGGTACCAATGCCACAATCTACAAAACATCAAAAGTTTAGTTGATGTGTATTACCACGGTCGGCATGGTCGACATATAAAACAATGCCGGCTAGAAAAGACCGGAACGTAATAGAATATAAACATTGCCGGCATGAAAACAGCCATCACGTTATGAAAACATGACAATGCCGGCGTAAGCATTTTCAAGTAAAGACTCCTGTGTTTCAAAAAATGAAAGTCGGCAAGGTTCAAATTTTCTATATTGCCGGGCGTGGTACTTTGCTCATGAAAAGTCGGCACGTTGTTCAAAGTAGAACCACGCCGGCTTTTATGGCGGCATGATCGACAAGCGTCGACCTTGCCGACCTCTGTCATGTGCCACAGACCGAAAAAAAAAACCAAAATCGATCATTTGCATGGAAAAATCACAATCTTCACCACGTAGGTTGTCTACCCGGTTACTTTCAGCTCCATTATGTTCTTCTTGCTCATTGGATTCTTCGTTTGGCTCAATACATTCATCACTTCCATACCCATCATGAGTTTGAGGAAAGTAAAAGTGAGGGTCATGCATGTAATCCATTCGATCATGGTGCGGTAGATCATCATACAAGTACTCATATGTAGGAGGAAAGTTAGAAGACTCCCCCACTTCAAAATCAGGATTAGAATCACTCATCTCACTCATATCACAAATTTCACAAAAACCCTAACTTTTCCTCCCAAAATCTCCTCTACTCCTTCATACTAATTCTCTCTCTAAATGATTTCTAAAACTCAACTTATAACTAAATCAACTAACTAATCTAACTAATTTAACTAATCTAATCATTTTAGTTAAATTAGAGTTAATCATTGTGGGGGCATTTTAGCCATTTACAAAAATATAGGTTAAGGGGTGGCTTGGTTTTACTTCATAATGACCAGATTTTGTCTTATTGGGTATACCCCAATTAGTTTGAGTATACCCCAATCTCGCCAGGTTATGAAGACTATGTCATGAATTATGGTTGAGTTCCCTTTTTAAAATAGCTGTATCTGGATTTAACTTGAGTAAATGTAGTATTTTAGTAGCCTAAATTCAAGACACAGTGAAGTTAATGGCTTCATAGTGTGCAAGTTAGTTGACTTGGCATAAGTAAGATTCCCCATCAGACGTAACTGAGATACTGATTTGTACATTTGTTTCCTAGTTGAATTTTTGTAAGATAAGTCGAGAAATTCTTGAAATAGCCCTTATATTGATCGCTACATATAACAAGAACTTATTGTAATATTGCTATACGGGCTGCCAAATCCATTGAAATGGTAACTCCTTGTGAAAAATTGGTAATCCCTGTTAACGGACTTGGATTATTAACGAAATGAACCAGAACAATTCCTTATGGCAGTGGTTGCGACCGGTTGGTTTATATAAGTACAAAATTTATTGTCCCTATTAGCCTAACTTTTTCCTTTTTTTTTCTTCTTTTACTTTCTGGTGGTTGGACTTGTTGGTCTCAAGGATTTTTATTTGAGGAGACAAGATATAATAATGCTAATGAGGCCAGTCATTAACAATAACTATTTTGTAGTCACTACTTTGTAATGTCCCTCCATACGAACTTTAATCCCAACCTGAGTCAAACAAACATTCTGTCATACAAAAATTCATCAAACCTGATTCTAGCTCTAAGAGTTGGTAACAAATGTGACCTTGTTCTTTAGGGTTCTAAAACCTGGCTTGATTGGGGTATACTCAAACTAATTGGGGTATACCCAATTTTAAAGGGACTCTTTTTTAAGAGCAAAGGGGAGGTCAATGGGTAAAGTTACAAAATTACCCTTTCCCATTATAACTCTAATTACTACCTAAATCAGTTTTCATTCTCTTCATTTCATCTTCTTCTCCTCCACAACCTTACCGGCTCCATCACCCCCACCACCACCAAAACTCGCCGATCAATTCGTTAAAATCGTCGATTCGAAAACTCCGATTAATCTTCATCAATGGATCCACCACGGAAGAAGGAAACTCGTATGAAAGAAACTAATCGAAAACCCAATGAATATAATCCTGGAATTGCAAATTTGGTTGCTAAGAAAGTGAAGAAAAAACGGTTGAAGAAGAAGAAATTGAACCCATTTGAAACACGTGAAATGGTGCGCTTAAGAAAGTAAGGGCTTGTTTAAACTCACTCTAGTACTTCGATTTCATGTTTGCATGTCAAATTTGGTCAGAAATTCGAATTTGTGAATTGGCAGCTGCGACGCCGGCAATGTTTTTTTTATCGACCTTTCCGGGATTTCATAATTAGTGTTTGGTAGGGAGGGTATAAGGTTGAAGAACTTGCCATCAGTATAGTTTCTCATGAATCGCTACTAGCGAGGCGGCGGAGTTATTCATCCGTATACCATTTCGGCGTCTTTTTCTTTTAATGAAGCCGACATCTTATTATTGTTTACCCTTAGGCTACTTGTTTAGAATGTTTCTGATGCCTAGAATTTTGAGTCCGGAAGGGTAGTTATATAAAACCATTAACTGTTTTTCAAATTACTGTGTGGGAGATGGACCTTTCCGACCAGTTTAGTGAAAAATCCTATATTTTTTTTTGTGCGACGGAAGGCTATTTTGATGATACACTGCCGACTTTTTCTTAGCCGGCACTCATCTTTTGGTCGACCTTTCCGTCCATTGTTCCGCCGGATATGTTGTATATGTCTAACCTGTCGGCATGTAATGTTTTTTTTTTTCTGAATTGTTGTTGTTCAGATTGCGAATGGCAAAGAAGAAAGCAACTCTGAAAGCATCTCTTAGTCCTCCTTCAAACCCTCCTCGTGTTGGTGATAAACTCTTGTCTTCAAAACATCGAGGGGTATATGTTGTGTCGGGAACGACAAAGGTCTTGATACCACTATCTGAACCCAATGATTCAGACGAGACTCCAGATGAAGACCAATTAATTCCATCTGGTAGAAGAGGTGATGATGATGATGTTGATGAAACCAATCCGGCTGCTGGAGGAGGTAACAATGATGATGATGATAATGGTGATCAAGACATGCCTGAGGATGGAGGACGTAATGATGATGGTGATGATGATGATGGTAATGGAGATAAAGGTAAGAATATCATCGAAGATGAAATTGTTGAAGAGGAAGAGGAACAATAAGAAGAAGGAGATGGAGATGGAGAAGGAGAACAAACTCTAGCTATTGTTCAAGCCACCGAAGCTTCGGCTTCAACTTCAACCGGAACGAAGAAGAGGGTGATCACTAAACCGGCTGATTCTCACATGCCTTCCAAACACTTGATGGTTGCACTGAAAGAAGTTGAGCCTCGAAAAGGGACCCCAACAGATGGTGGAGATGTTCTTTTTGGATACAAACACTCATGGGCATGTACGGTCCATAATACTATCGTAAGTAATCTTATTCCGTCTTTGTTATTTATTCAAGTATGTAACTATCTTAATTAAATTTGCATCAAGTGTTTGTATTTATTTTCATTTTATGTTTTTTGGTATTTAGGATCACAAGCATGCCATCCGTCTCATGAGGCGCCAAGCTTCATGTTCAGTGACACATACTTGGAATCTTGACTTGGAATGTGAGGAGGTGAAAGTGATTGTGAGGAACTCCGGGTTGTTGCCTGTGGTGGAGAGTTCGAATATTAATCATGATAAAGTTACCATCTCTGCATTCTGTGAGAGGTTCTACGGAGAGATTGATACTATGTTATTCCCATTCGGTGAGATGGCGATAACTCCCGATGATGCTCAACAAATTCTAGGCCTCGAGGTTGATGGAAAAGAAGTCACTGAGGGATTCGATAATGCCATTTCTTTCGGGAAGATTTACGAATTGAGCAAGAAATTGTTCGGTTGGAGTCAGGTTCAGACAGATGATGTTCTTGACAAGAAGGATGATCGACTAACCAAGAAGTTTAATCTGAAGAAGTTGAGGGACGAATTATGGAAGACTCAGGAAATCCTTTATAGGGAAGGAATGGTGCACCCGGTGCGAATCAATGCTACCGCGGACGCTTATTTGCTATACACCCTGGGCAGATGTATCTTCCCCGACAGTTCCGGAAACCAAGTCGAGGCCAGTTACTTGCAACTGTTGGATCCCTTACATGAGATGCGTGGGTATTCTTGGGATATTGCGGTGGTCGCCTTCTTGAACAATGAGTTGACAAAATCTTCTAGGGCACTCACTAAGCAAGTTAACGGAAACACATGTCTCTTCCAGGTAATTTTATTGTCTAAAACATTTTTATATTCGCAAAATTTTCGTAAGATAAGGTTCTTACTAAACTTTTTTTTTCTTTTTTCATAGGTTTGGATATATGAACACTTCCCTTCTTTGTTCAAAGATAACTCTTACGTCAAAGTGGATAACAGTGTTCCGGTTCATTTGCCAAGAGCACAAAGGTACAATTTTAAGGGTACTCAAGATAAGGAAATGCCGCAAAATCTTATGAAACTCCGAGCCACCATCGACAATTTGACTGCGGAAGAGGTGATATTTGATCTGTATCGGGAGGAAAGAAATCAAGGTTTAATACCAAGGAGAAATGAAGTTGTTGCATTATACTATGGACCCTTGATGACTGTGTTTGAAGGATTTTCAATGTACGATCCACATCGGGTAATGCGACAATTGGGTTATGTACAAGAAGAACTTCATTTCGATGCAACAAATCCGGCCTTTACTGTGGATATGAGTGATTGCACCACCTCCCAAAAAGGTATGAACGTCTCTTACCTTCCAGCACCAACTCAATAACATTGGGCTGATAGGCGTCGCGGTCAAATCGATGTGAGTCTTTTGGACGACGTGACCAACGGTCATGAAGCTACTGAGAAATACATGGTGTGGTACTTGGGTTGGGCTCGTCCTACTGTGATTAGGCCAATGACTACTGAAGAACTGACTCGTAAGAAGAAGATCGAATCGAAAGACCCAGAAACATTGCTTAAGATATTTGTAAGTATTTTAGAGTTGCTCTTACTATTTTAAGATTGATTGCATTACCAAATCATTCTATTAATTGTTTGTTGTTTAATTGAATATAGAAGGATCAGTTGAAGACCTTTATGAGGGTGTTGTGTTGCGCGAAAGACAGAGGAGAACCTGTGCAAAGCAAGCACATTGACTATGCTTGCAATGTTGACAATGAGGATGCCCAAATATTGTTCAAGCAACTTCAGGCTGAAGTAAAGGCGGAAGAAAAAGCTATTAAGGATGCACAAGCCAAGATAAAGGCTGATAAAAAGAGGACTCGTAGTGCTTGTGGTGGTGAAGGTAGCAGCAGTGGTCCTGGTGGTGAAGGTAGCAGCAGTGGTCGTGGTGGTGAAGGTAGTGTTCCAAAACGGGGCCGTGGTCGTCGTGGTCGTGGCCAATGAATGCTTTCCTAGTTCATTTCTTTATGTTGTGGTGGACAAATGTTTAAGTTAATGGTGTGGACAAATGTTTTTTTACTTTTTATAGGACATGTTTCGTATTTTGGACAAAAAATATTGGATTTCTAGTTGTTGAATGAATGGTTTGTTTAGCTATATAAAGTGTCGTATTACCTTGCCGGCATGCTTTTTTTAAGCTACCATGTCGACTATCCAAAAATTGTGTAGTTACCAGGGCCGGCAAGGTTGTGAAATGTCGGATCGCCGGCCCTGTCAACAAAAATTGTTTAGTTACCAGGGACGGCAAGGTAATACGATTCCTATTAAGTCGGCGTTTTTGTAGCCGGAAGGGTACGAAAATAGAGACCCTGCCGGCCATATCTTGAAAAAAAAAACCATTCTTCTTATGCCTAAAATCATGTAAGGTCGGGAGGAAACAAAACAAGAAAATGCCGGCGGTATTTTGGCCGGCATGCTATTGAACCCATACATTTCTGGCCGTTTTACGACCCCGGCATTTTAGCAAATTTACGACCCCGCCGGCGGGTTCAAAATTCAAATTTTTGCAAGTACAATTGCATTGATTCACTTATACTTGGACACTATAACGGCCACACCATCCTATAAATGCACTACTTATCTCCACAAAACAACACACAACTATTTGCATATACTCTCCAAAGCTCTTATCATCACACACTCTATCTAACTCACCCAATAGCTCTCTACACACAAGAAATGGATTCATTTGATTCTAATGAAGATTTGGCAATCACCAAAGCTTGGTATGCGGAGACTAGAGTTCGAAGGCAGTCCTCCATAAGGGTGGATTCCACAACCTTTTGGGCTAGGGTTCACAACACTTTTAGCCAAGAGTGTGGGAATCCTAACTGAAGAAGTGTTCAACAAGTGAACGATAGGCACATAGTCATTGAAAATGCGATACTTGCTTATTTAGCTATCCAAAAACCAATTTTCAACGCTCCCCACTTTAACTTGTCCATTGAAAATTTGTAAGTATTTTTGTAGTTTATTTTACGTGATCCATGTTGTTTGATCTTCCAACTTAAACCGCACTAACAAAGTAAGTTTGTGTTTTGTTTTTGTAGCATGAAGTCGCCAAACCGCGCTACTTGGAGGAAAAGGGGGAAGCATTCGCATTCGATGCAAGTTATCAATTCATGGAATCCAAATCCCAGTGTATGCCCCGGAGATGATGGAGGATGTATCGTCCTCCGACGAAGATTGATGGCTTTAGAAGTTTTTGTATAGGTTTTGTGGGTAGACCTCTATGTAAACCCTCACGAGACTATAACTCGTCCACTAGGGTCGCCTACGGGTTCAAAGGCTTGATGCACATGCTAAGTGCATTTGTTTTTCCGTCGACAAGGATTATGTTTTATGTTTCAATCAATGTAGTAACCAAAATTGAATGAATAAAGTAAATTACATCTTCCATATTATGTCAGCCGACAATGTTGTTTTTTTTTGCATGCCGAGTTTAATATAGCCGGAAGGGTAGGAAATATTTACATGCCGACCGCAAGATTGCTGCCCAAGATAGTCGGCGTGTTCTTCATCCGAGGACCATTCCGGCGGATATCTGGTCGGCAGCTTATTCAAAGTTGAACCTTCCGGCGGAAGAGCGATCGGCAACTTATTCAAAGTTGACCATTCCAGCGGATGTTTGGTCGGAAGCTTATTCAAACCACGACCTTGCCGGCTTTAGGCATTTTCAAAACCAAAATTTTTGGATCGAAATCGAACTCATAAGACGGATCAAAAGGTTAATCTACCGAATTCATAATTTCAAAATTTTAATCTAAACTCAATTAATTAACCTAATCAGAATTTTAGTGTTAATTATCCAAGGGCATATTAGCTATTTAGAAAAAACAAGGTTAAGGGTGGCATGGTTTTACTTTAAAATAACCGATTTTATCTTATGGGTATACCCCAATTAGTTTGAGTATACCCCAATCAAGCCAGGTTCTAAAAGGATAGTTTTTTTTTTTTTTTTTTTTTTTTGATCTGAAAGGAAGATGTATAAATAGAAAGAAGAATATACAAAGAGTTCTACAAGAGGTAGATGAAAAAAAAGAAACTGAAAACTATAGAAAACAAAGAAATACTAGAAAATAGCCTGCCAGTTAAAACTGCAACATTCTTCAATGTTCTCTTGTACTTAACAGTGTCACTGTTGGATTTGAAAATAGAAATAAATGATGGGTAATTCAGATCACCGGGACTCAATAATCCTTGTGATGCACATTCAACCGCCTTATTCTTGACGGATAGTATCAAGTTAGATTTGCATTTAATTATTCTGGTCTTAGCCGATGGAGCAAAGGAATGCAGTCAAATATTTTTTTCACTTGGATTCGATATTGTATCAACGTTTTTTCTTTTGTCCATTTGATAAATTTGACAGACATTTAATCATTTCGGGTTTATCAACCAGCATTGTTACTCTTCCATGGCAGCACCTGAAAATTTGATTCAGCTTATTTATAGAGACAAAGCTTAAGTAAACTTATGCCTCTTGATACATGCAAGATCGCTACATAGCTTTTTTTCTAAAGTTACAACTCATATCTTTACCAATGACTAATATATGTGGGATATTGGCCAACTGATCATTGTTATCAAATTTACGCAACCATACTATTTGTAGGATTAGCAGTCCATTTGAACACGATAGGACTTCTAACGACATGAACTCCATCACGCCATTCAATGGACCCGAACTCCGGTTCGCTAGGCACTGCATCAACTCCATCCTTGATGAGACTTGAGAATGAAATTTCATAAGAAAGGGTGCGATTTTCGCTGCTGAAAATAAGCATACTTGGCGAGACATTGATTTTAACTGATGCAGGAGCTTTAACGATTGGCTTATAAATTGCAGATCCTACCGATTCAAAGTTCTTCACAGTCCTCTTGTATATTACTGTAGCGTTAGTGCCGGATTCAAAAACGACAGAAAATGATGGGTAATTCAAGTCACCAGGGCTCGACAATCCAACTGAACCACAATCAACTTTCCTGTCCTTGACAAAAACTGACAATTGTGAAGAATCATAGCCAATGGAGCAGAGGAAGGCTATATAATCACTTGGTCCGAGGTCATACACTAAACCTGGATGAAGGGCTCGGTTCGGATCAACATGTCCTGCACCGATAAGGAACGGTGTTGAATCCAGACCAGTGGCAAGATCAGTAATGTTCTTACCGGAATTATCCACATTATATGCTGTAGTCATAAGAGCTGACTTAATTGCTGCTGGTGTCCATTTAGGGTAAGCTTGTCGGAGCAAAGCAGCCACCCCGCTCACGTGAGGGCATGACATAGAGGTACCAGAAATTATATTGAACTCAACTCGAGTTGGATCGACGTCCCAGTTGAATGGGGAAGTTGCTCCACTCCAAGCGGCCAAGATGTTAACACCAGGTGCGGTGATATCCGGTTTCAGTATCTCTGGTGTTAGAAAGTTTGGACCACGGCTAGAAAATGCAGCAACCTTTGGAGCGGATGTCGAACCACCATTTACCGTTCCAAGAAATTTGATAGTAGCTGTCGCGTTTTTTTGTAGTTTGATATATTCCTGTATCTTGGCTCCGTCCTTGTAACTCACTTGTGTTGCTGGAATTAGATACGGTGAAGACGTCAGTCCATTTCCATATTCTTCATTTTTGACGACAATCATTCCGATACCACCAGCCCTCTTCACTGCTGATCCTCCATCATTATATGCCAATTCGCAAACAATGATCTTTCCAGCCAAGATAGTGCTAGAGTTGAATTGTCCTTCAGCGCAGAATTGGTTATCAGCATCACCGCCGTAGAATAATTCTCTGTCTCCTTGTGGAAGTGGTTCTCCAGAATATAATGAAACACCATTAATAACCCTACCATCACCTAAAATTACATCTGCCGGAAATTCCCTGTCAAGCGTGGACGCTGCAACAGTTAGCAACCATGGGGCAAGATTACGAGCAGTGCGCGGATACGGACCATCATTTCCTGCAGAACAGGAAACGAGTATTCCTTTTTCCATAGCACCAAAAGCTCCAATTGCAATCGAATCTTCATTGTATTCCCGATTGAAATCCAAGCCAGCAGATATAGATATCACATCGACACCATCTGCGACAGCTTGATCAAATGCAGCTATAATATCCGAATCAAAGCAACCATCAGCCCAGCATATCTTGTAAACAGCAATTCTAGCTCTCGTTGCAATTCCTTTTGCTTCCCCAACCGCAAATTCAAACAAGCTGGCATTCTGGAGTGAAGATCCAGCTGCAGTTGATGAAGTATGTGTACCATGTCCTTGCGTATCTCTCGGAGATCTTGAATCAATACCAGTTTCATTTATCATGTGACCAATTTCGGCTTCAGCTCCTTCATAATATGACCTGGCACCAATTATCTTTCTGTTGCAAGCCTTTTCTGGGAAATCAGGGCCAGTCTCACAAGTACCATTCCATCTAGCAGGCACAGGAGATAGGCCAGTGTCACTAAAACTTTGGCGTTCTGGCCAGATTCCAGTATCGAGGACACCAATGATAACATCATCAGCATAGTTTGATATAGGCCAAAGACCAAAATCATTAGACAAACCAAGAAAGAGTGGAGTACGAGTTGTGTGGACTTGGTGAATTCTCTCCGGAAGAATTGAGATGATTCCTGGAAAACTTCGAAGATGATTGGCTTGAGAAGGTGTTAATCGAGCAGCGAATCCATTAACGACATTTGTGTATGTATAAAGAATTCTATGAGGATGGGGAGAAGGAGGAAGAGATTGGAGAGTTGAGTGATACCATTCATGGTGTGAAGCAAACTTGGAAGGCTTATCGGATTTGAAGACATGAACAATATAAGTCCGTGGTTGCTCAAAATCAATACTCGATGATAACGGCCGCTGAGAATATGAAGATGGGGCGAGTAATGCTATTAGAGAAAACAAAAGAAGGAGAGTGATGAAGGATGTAGCTGAAGAAGGCATTGTCACAATCTTATGCTGTTAAAGTTAAGCACACAGTTCGGCTTATTTATAAGCGAAATCGATCAAGGATAACATGTGTTCACCCACAGTTTTTGACTGAGCACTAAATCAGATACCTAGAGATTTTAATTTTACTGGTTTAATTTTTCCCCTTAAATACCATAAATACCTCTGTTTAATTTTTCCCCTTAAATACCATAAATACCTCTGTTTAAATTTTCCCCTTAATTATCCTAAATTACCGTTCGTTACACTTTTCTTTCCATATTTGATGGTCGTGAAGGGTGATTTATTCTCATTGATGAATAATATTCTCCATATAAGTATTTAGTGTAATATATCAATTTCATTAAAACTTGGCTTTGATAGTTACAAGTTGAGATTCATGCATCTTGTGCATTTGTTACCAGCACTCTACAAACCCACCTTGACTATTTCCCAAAAATCGCTTTAAGACACTATGTGCACCTTCCACACGATTAGAAGTTCGGTTTCCAAAATGTTTCACTTCATTAGTCCATGCATATGCAAAAAATTCCTTATTGACAAGAACACTCTCATAAATATATTTGATTGCTTCAGGATACCGTTTCTCATATTTACGTACGAAGGATTCCAACCCCATGTTAAATAGAGATATTGTTTCCATCCTAACAACACACCTCCAATCATCTTCTAAATCCTTTAGAGATCCTCTTCTTCTTCTCCATCTTCTTTATTAGTTTTGCCCTTATCTTTATTAAGAATTGTACTGTCTCCACTGTTTTTCTCTTTCTCTTTAAGTTCTTTTGCCATTTTTTCTTTTCTAGTTGATTCCCGGAAACGAGAGTACACATTCTTTTGAATATGCCATGTACATAACAATCTTCTTGCATCAGGGAAAACCTTACCAATACCGTTAATCAAGGCTTGTTCGTTGTCGGTGACAATAACATAAGGTAGGTTTGTTAGAGAGTAAAGCGATCTCAGATGTTGCAAGGCCCATACATAATTTTCTATTAGCTCGGCGCTCATAAAAGCAAAAGCAATGGAGAATGTCGTGCCCATGGATGTCATACCTGCCGCATGAAATAAAGGCATCTTCCATTTATTTGTCTTGTATGTACAATCAATAATCACCACCGAAGGAAAACACTGAGCACATAATGTTGATTCTGGATGTGCCCAAAAGATATCAGTCACCTCACATGTATCATAATTTTGGCTATTCCATGTTACATAATGGGAATCATCCAGATACTTATGAAGTAGTTGCATCCTTGTTCTACCCGCTCTTTCGGATACCCTATGTTTTTGTATGCAGTTATCAATGGTCTTCAAAGTTGAAGCATTCTTTTTAAAATTGTCCCTTAAAGCAATGAGAATCTGTATAGGTGGCATACCGTATTCGTGGAATTTTATAACATACTTTTCTTCTTCCTCTGAGAGTCTACCGGCGAAGGAATGCCCCAAAAGTGTATCTGCAGGAGCATGGTTATGGTGTCCGTCTTTGACAATCAAATTCCATTTTGAAGCATCTACACAAGTCGACCGCAACTTAAAAGGACATCCACATTTTTATGTGGCAGTTCCTTTCCTACATTTCGAAGGGCTCACTGTATAGTTGCGTTTTCTGTATTTTCCACCTCTCTCGCATCCAAATACAATCGCGGAACCCTTTCCACCATGATTCTCATTCTTATTCACCCTTTTTTTAATCACAACAACAACATTGTTTTCACTACCAATCTCGCGGCACCACTCTGTAACATTTTCCTTTGAGCTAAATGTCTGCATACAATAAACAAAACATATATCAACATCGATACAAATACAAACGAATTTCTTTTTTGACATCTTTATGAAGACTTAACATATAATACCTTATCTGTAGTAAAGTATTTAGTGGAGTCAAAGCCAAAAACATTAGTTGGCTGCTGTTCCTCAGAATTACATTGGACTACATCCAAAACGACTTCATCCTCTTTCTGTTCCATGCAAATAGTCTCTTCTGTCGATTCTAGGTGATCGGCGAACAACTGTACAAGAAAAAAAATAACCGACCGGTTCATAAGAAACAAAAAATAAATACTGAAAGTAATTAAAAAAAAAAATTGCTGATTGAACAACGGTTAATGATCATTTAATAAATTAACCTCATCTTCACGAAATGGGTTTTCACTGGAATTAGCATTTTCTTCTTGAATATTTGATGGTTTTGATTCATCTAGGGTTTGGATTTTCCCTCCTAGATTTACATCAATGTAATCTTCTATAATCATGATTTACTAATTAATCACCGTTTAGTATATTCTTGAGGAATTAATAATAAAAGTTAAAAGGAGCGATGGAAATCTAACCTAGGGTTTAATAAAAATGGGAGGCTAATGAAGAAAATAAATAAAAATGGTAATAGTAGTCAATTTGACTTTTTGTGGGTGGTATATAGGAGAAATCAAAATTGCAAAAAAAAATAATTTTGTAAATTGTGAGAGGGATAGGAAATAGGAAAAATAGAGGTAGGAAATAAGGAAAACCTAAAAATATGGAAACACAGCAACAATCAAGAATAAAAATATGAAAACATCATTAAAAATAGCGAGATAATATTATTGCTATACATATCGATTTCATCCTCCCAGCGGGCTGTGTCAAAATAAAAAAAAAAAAAAGAAAGATTTCATCCTCAATTAGTAATTGAAATGTGGAACTTCATTAACGGTGAGATAATAAAATTGCTACATTTAAACTTCACCCCCAGTCACGGCAATGTCAACCCATTGCATGGACAATGCATGATCAAAGTATGTAATGTATGGAAACTTATATACTATCAATGCATATGGAAACTTAATTTATAAACGTTCAAATACATCACTCTGTTTCCATTATTATACTATCAATCACTGCTCAAGAGATATAATGAATGACGTGATTGTCGTGATGGATTATTTTTTTCTTAAGCAACTTTGACTGTAGAAGGGATCAATCAAGGGCATGAATGACGAAAATATGGAGTATAAGTTTTGTTAAGGGTCTAACAATAAACGACAAAAGATTGATTAATTTTCCCAAGCATGCAAATCCTTTACTGAGTTTTTACTACTAATTTGAGTTTTGTTTGTGTGAATCATTTTAAGATCACGGTTAAAGCATCTTAAAGTTTCTTAATTTTTCAAAATCACGTACTAAAAGATTTGGAATTAAGGGATTAATTAAAAATTACTGTTGAAAAGAGACTGAATTTAGTGGAGAGGAGAAACCGAAATAGGAAAATGAAGAGAACAAGACGGTGAGTGGAGATCAGGAGAAACAAAAACAGGAAAAATGTAAAGAGAGGTATATTTATTCAGCAGTATTCCTAACTTTTCTCCTATTTCCGATGCACATTTATATCCATGACATCGCTCGACTAATTATCCATCTAATTCCATTTCATTAAGTCCAAATGAACTCAATGTCCGATCAATATCATTAGATAATAGTCGCACTCGTTAATTATCCACAAACTGGATCCAATTTTGCTTAATTTCACTCCTACGATCCAAAAATCACTATAATTTTAATCATGTTGGATATACATAAGAATTCACATAAGTAGATTTCAAGAAAGATTCATCTGACTTTAGATTTCTTGTGATTGTATTGGATGAGCTAAAAAATTTACATGAAATCAATTATATGTCTCTAGAATTTGTTTTATTTTACTGGATTCAAAAACCGGCTTGTAGATCAGCTGGTTTCATGCCCTCCATAGAGGTTTCATGCGCTCCAGGAGGTCCCAGGTTCGAACCCCAGATGACGCAATATTACAGAGTTTAACATGGACGGTAGAGTTAGTTTGCCCCCTTGCGAAGACATTAGTCACACTATCCGCTTCGGCTCCCGACTTTGTTCCTCATGAGGCTCGCTGGTAGGCTAGCACGACAACCTGTTCAACTTATGTAGTAGTACGCTGCTTGGAGCTTAGCTTGTTAGGCTTCCAATTATTCGTTAATTATGTAATAATATTGATAATATTTTTTTTAAAAAAAAAGAAAAGAAAAAAAAAAACTTCTGGTTGTCAGGATTGCCCAATGTACTCCGTGAACGTTTGGTTGTCGGGATGGCCCTGGGATGGACGAATGCTGGTGCTCCGCAAATTCTTACACCATGGCGGTAAATGTTTCCCGTAACTGTAAGTTATCATTTGGCCACGTTAACATGTATTCTGCCAGTTTATATGATAGCAATGGCTAGTGGTTAAAACGAATCTATGTGGCTTAAAGGTACACATTAGCCACGTTGAAAGCCTATTGTGTGTCCGTAAGGAATTTATCACCATGGTTTAACAATTTTCCCGTGTTTTTTTATAAAGGTTATCGTCATGGTGTTCCAAGCCCAGTGTAGCTACCGGTCATAAATTGGCCATGATAAAATGAATTTTGCGTGTCCGATTGATGACAAAGGCCATGACTAAAATAAAATTCACGTGACTTTAAGGTAAACTTTAGTCACATATAATCAAATCGTGTGTCTATAATGATCCTATGGCCACGGTGATAGTGAAAATGCTTAACTGCAAAAAAAATTAATGAGTATCATATAGACACGGTTTTAGAGTTATGGCCATGGTAAATCATATTTTATAGCCACTCAAATTTTATGTAGCCATAAAGATACCTCTTTGTCACGACACCTGATGCCACATTTTTGGAGTGAAAAAAATCCATGAACAAAAGCCTATGGACACGGTGATTAAGTATGGCCAATGTGAAGATTTGTATTAGTGGACCATATAACGATTTTTTCATTCGACATACCAAATTGGAATTTCCTTTTGAAAATACTGGAGGTATCTTCATATACACTTCTTCCTCCAAATATCCATGCAGAAATGCATTATGGACATCCATTTGATGCAATTCCCAATTCTTAACTGCTACAACGGCTAGAAAAGTACGAACTGTTATCATCTTTGCCACTAGTGCAAATGTTTCAGTATAATCCAATCCTTCAACTTGATGATTCCAAAATATCACCAATCTTTCCTTTAGACGTATCAAATTCCCATTTTCATCACACTTCTCTGTATAAATCCATTTGCTTCCTAATGCCTTCTTACCAAGTGGCAATTCCTCGAATTCCCATGTTCCTTGTTCCTCTAGATATCTTATCTCTTCATCCATGGGTTTTTTCCATCCTGGATGCTTCATAGCTTCTTTGAAGCTTTTGGGATCATTTCCAGCCGTTATAGCTGCAATATATTTTCTATGCACATCAGAAAAACGATCACAACTAACATAATATGTCAAAGGATAAGGTGTACCCGAGGCTGGTGATTTTGTAGGTTGAGTGGAAGGTGGACTATTTTCATATACTGTATGTGTCATAAAGCCCTTGAGTCTGCTAGAAGTAATTTTCTAACGTTTTCCTTTACCCATCTCACTGATGTTATTATCTACAGCAACTTCCACCGAAGTGTCATTGGATGAAGCATCCTGTGCAGTCTTCTTAGGCTGTTCTTGAACACTTCCTTGCAATTCTTCTGGTGCACATTCAATACCAAGATGTGTATCATCATTTATTTGTTGTTGCTGCATCTCAGGCTGCTGAGTTTCAATAACTTCTCTAGGCAATTGTACTTCTTCTCTATCCTCATCATCACTCCAATATGTTTCAATGCATGATGGAGTAATATTATTTGACTGCTCAACATTGGTTGTCGTATATGGAAACTGGTGTTCATAAAAATCTACATCTCTTGACACCAAAAATTGTTTCGTGTCTAATCCATAAACTTGCCATGCCTTTTTACCAAATGGATAACCAAGAAATACACACTTTCTTCCTCGACTTGCAAACTTATCTCTTTTATAATTCTGATTTTGCACATAACACAAACATCCAAACACTTTCAACTGATCATATGGAGGTAACTTTCCAAACATAATTTCATATGGAGTCTTATTATTGAGCAAAGGTGTTGGTGTTCGATTAATTAAGTATGCTGCAGTCAATGCACGCTCCCCCCCAAAATTGTATTGGTAAATTAGCTTGGAAACTCAAAGCCCTTGCAACATTCATTATATGTTGATGTTTTCTCTCAACTCCCCCATTTTGTTGGGGTGTACCAATACAAGACGTCTCAAATATGATTCCATTGGTCTTCAAATAGCCACGCAAAGCATTAAATTATGTTCCATTGTCACTCCTAACATTTTTGATTTCCTTGTCAAACTGACGTTTGATAAGAGCAATAAAGTTAAGAAACACCAATTCAACTTCAGTTTTATTCTTGATCAAATAAATCCACACACCTCTTGAAAAATCATCAACTATTTTTAAAAAATAATGAGCTCCACAAGATGAAGGTGTCTTGTAAGGCCCCCTTAAATCCAAATGAACTAACTCAAATATGCAACTAGCTTTACTCTAACTATTAGGAAAACTACTTCGACGATGTTTTGCTCGTGGAAAAATATCACAAGCATTATTATTCTTCCTAACTAACCTACTCACAGTTGGTATATTTTGTACAACTTTCTCTGCCGGATTTCCCATTCTTTGATGCCATAGCTCGTACGAATCTCCATGTACTACAAACACTTTAACTGAAGGTACACCACGAAAAAAAATATAGTCCACCTTGTTTCTCACCCACTCCAATCACCTTCTTCGTCAACCGGTCATGTATAACACATAAACTGTTAATACATGGCACAACACAAGCTAACTCATCGATCATCTGTGTGATCGAGATCAAGTTACATGTTATTTGAGGTACGTAAAGAACATTGTTAAGCTTCAAACCACCGGGAAGAATCACAGTTCCTATTTTATCAGAGTTCGCATACTTTCTATCTGGCAAGACTACCGAGCATGCCGTAATTTCTTTTACTTATATCATGTCATCAATGTTACATGTGACATGATTCATAGTCACTGTATCCACAATCCAGGAAGTACGATTTTGTTTACCTTGCAATTGTAGTTTTGATTCGTTTGAACTCAAATAGTCAAGCACTTGTTGAAGCAGAGTCGCTGTTACGCCAACCAAGCCAGGTCCATCTGCAGATGTAGTACCACTATATTGTTGTGTTCTGGTACATTGATTATTTACCCCTAACCATATTGGTGTTGCCATATCCTCTGCCACCTCTTCCAGGCACATAATTGGTGTTTCCTCGACCTCTACCACCAGTTCTGCCGCCTCTACCAGATCCTCTACCACCACAAGATCTTTCAACCCACCATTTAGGGTATCGAATGATTTGAAAGCACCCATATTCAGAATGTCCAACTCTGTTACAGTGCTTACAAAATTTCGTAGCATCATAAGTGCTTGTGGTTGCTGTCTGATCAGGTTGCACTTTAAACGCCATCACATTCTCCTGCACTTCTTTAGATAGAAAACCATCTCCAATTCTTAATCTTTCAGAGTTCACCACAATTTGGTACGAAACATCGATTGTTGGTAACGTATCTCGTGCTAGCAATTGTTCATGCAGTGAGCAATACATACCATCCAGGCCAATCAAAAAATGGTGGAGATAATCTTCTTCTCGTAGGCTAGTTACTGAGTTGCAATATCACAGTTACAAAGACAACACTTGCATTTTGGTATTTTCATATATGTCACCATCTCATCCCAGATTTTTTTTAATCTTCCATAATAGACAGCAACACTTTCAGACTTCCCTTGTTTACACTCTCTCAAAGAAGATTTCAGTTGAAAGATTCTTGTGCCGCTGACAACACAAAATCTCTTCTTTAAGAGTGTCCATAGAAGACTCGCATCATCATATTCTCCTAACGTTGATCTGGTTGAAGAATCTAGTGTGTTATTATTCCAGGAAACCATCATTGAATGGACAACAATCCATTCCTCCATCTAGGCAGGGTTTTCAGGTTGTTTAATGGTACCGTTAAAAAAACCAAACTTCCTCTTAACTATCAAAGATCTTCTAATGTCTCTAGCCCATTCATCACAATTGTTTCCTTTCAAAGCAATCTTAGTAATTAGAATACCAGGACCATCACTTGATCCAAGATGATACAACAGATTTTTCTTCGGCGAATCATATACTATTTCTTTTCCCTTCGTTGCACCTGATGAGTTTGTTCCATCTCCTTCTCCCATCGCTTAAAGAGAACTTGATAATTTTAGGGTTAGGGTTTTAACCAGGCTATGATACCATGTCGAGTTCTCGAAAAGTCTTAGTTTTCTCATTGATTCTTTAGATATTTATACATTCATATGTCTTAGCTATCAAGACACAATACGTGAACTGCACGTACTTAGATTTTCTTAAAATACATGACTTAAATATAGTCTATTTCCTAATACTTTGCTTGTTGGTGTAGCTGCCTTTCTTCTTTAGTAATCAAACTGGTCCTTCAAAATCATGTTGTATGTGGATGATATGTTGGTTGCCGGAATATCTCTACAAGAAGTTGAGAATTTGAATAAACAATTAGAAAGTGAGTTTGCAATGAAAGATCTTGGTGAAGAAAAAAAGATTCTTGGTATGAGAATCATAAGGGACAAAGCTAAGGGAACCTTTATGCTTAGTCAGGATGCATTTATTGAAGGAGTATTGAAAAGGTTGAATATGGAGAATGCTAAACCAGTTAGTTCTCCACTTGGAAGTTAAATTATTCTTTTAAGTATCCAACGTGCGAAGACAGAAAAACAAAAGGAGTACATGGATAACGTACCGTATTCTTCATGGAGTCTAATGTATGATATGGTGTGCACGAGACTAGATATTACATATGCAGTGGGAGTAGTGAGTAGATATGCAAGTAACCCAGGAAAACAACATTTGGAAGCTGTGAAGTGGATTCTCAGGTATTTGAGAGGTAACACAAAGCTACCATTGTGTTATGGAAGAGGTGGTTATGTCTTGAGGGGTTATGTGGATGCAGACTTTTACATGTGATGTACATAAAAGGCGAAGTACGACCGGTTATGTTTATACTATGGGGTCAGCTACAGTGAGTTGGAACTCACGGTTATAAAATTTGGTGAGATTGTCTACTATGGAAACACAGTACGTAGCAGTGACATAAGCGATCAAGGAGGTGATTTGGTTACAAGGATTATTAGTTAAGTTAGAAAGAAACAACGAGATAGTGTTCTGTTTAGCGACAGTCAAAGTGCTATACATTTAGACAAGAACCCAGCCTATCATGCAACGATGAAGCATATAGATATCTATTACCATTTCATTCGGTATCTCTTAGAATAAGGAAATGTTGAAGCTCGAGAAGATTCTTGGTTCGAAGAATCCGGCGGATATGTTTACAAAGGGAGTTACATCAGACAAGCTAAAGCTCTGCAAGAATTTAGTTGGTTTCTCAGAATGAGGATCTGGGAGGGGAGCCGCATTGACAAGGAAAATGTTGTAGCACCGTCAATCCAAATTTAAAGAATGGAAGATAATCAATAAGTCTTCAAAGTGGGAGATTGTTAGTTATTGAAGACTAATTAGTTTCCTACTTTAGGTTAGTCGTGGTTATTTAGGGAAGGAGTTTCCGAAACCGGCTAGGATTCTTGGTGGCAAAGTTTGTAACTTATATATAAATTGGCAATAAGGCCTTATAGAATGTGTGTGAAGAAAATTGTCAGCGAATACAATTTTAGAGAGAAAAAAGAGTTCTTTCTTGTATAACTTTTAGGGAAAAAATCTAGGGTTTCATTGTGAAAGCATATTGCTGAGGAACAACATACAAGGTTATCATCTCGGGTAATTGTTGCGGTGTAACCAAGGGTTTTCTGGGATTCACACGACGTTGTAATATTTTTTCTTCATAGTTGATTTGAGTTGGTGCGGCTCAAAGTGGACGTAGACAATATATACACGTTGTATGTATTGGTCAAACCACTATATATCTTTTGTCTTGTGAGTTGATTTATCTTTCTCATATTATTATTGTTGCTTGTGCTTGGTTTACTGATTGTTCATCATAATATCTCAAGATCCTGTTATTCCGTAGTGGTCAGTGATTAAAAAAATCCTGACAACTCGTAATATTGTTAGTTATGAAGACTAATTAGTTTCCTACTTTAGGTTAGCTTTGGTTATTTAGGGAAGGGGTTTCCTAAACCGGTTAGGATTCTTGGTGACCAAGTTTGTAACCTATATATAAATAGGTAATTAGGCCTCGTAGAATGTGTGTGAAGAAAATTGTGAGCGATTTCAATTTCTGAGAGAAAAAGAGTTCTTTCTTGAATTGATTTTAGGGTAAAAAGCTAGGGTTTCGTTGTGAAAGAATATTGGTGAGGAACAAGAGACAAGGTTATCGTCTCGGGTAATTGTTGTGGTGTAACCAAGGGTTTGCTGGGATTCACATGACGTTGTAATCGTTTTTCTTCACAGTGGATTTGATTTGGTGCGGCTCAAAGTGGACATAGAAAATACAAACACGTTGTATGTATTGGTGTTTATGGGTGAAAATAGTTTCTGTTGATTTCAGTAAATTCGGTAGGTGAGTGAGAAACTGATTCAAACCCTAAACAAATGTGCTGCACGTGAGCACTTTATAGATTCGAGAGATCAATCTGTACAAGTCCGTCCTAAACCAAGAAATGGCCGTTCAGGACTTGCTTCGGTCACAAAGTGGAGGAGAAGGATTGATTTGGGGAGGGAAGCAAAGAAAGGTATTGAGACCGAATAGTGCAGGAGAGTAGTATCTCGACTTGTATCGGAAAGTAGAAGCTTGGGAAGCTTGCAAAAGATGAAAGCTTTTGGGAGAGCTTGCAAAGTTGCCTTTTCCGAGAGTGTAGTATTTTTCTCCGACCGAGACTTGTCGTCTGGGTGGAAATAGGTAAGACCTATTTATTAAAAGTCGAGATTGAAACGTACCTGGCCTCATGAAGGAAGAGAGTAAAGGGTGAAATAATGGGAGGAGGTGGTAACCGCATGGTGTTAATGGGTGAAAACGTTTTCACCATTATTTCCTCATTTATTTGACCGCTTTATTCCTTTTCACGCTTTCTTAATGTGAGCGTAGTGTACGCGTAAGCTGTGATCGCCAAACCAAAACCCAGGAAAGCATCCCCAAGTTTTGTGTTGATATCTCGTTGGTTGCACCTTGAGTGCAAGTGGCACTGCTAGTGGCGCGTGTGGCATGTGCGGAATGCCTTGGTGGTAGGTTGTACGTTTAGTGTAAGTGGCAACGCCGAGTTTGCTAGTGGCGTGTGTGGCATGTGCCAATGGTATGTGCGGAATGCCTTGGTGGTAGGTTGCACGGTTTGCAAGTTAGGCTACCAGCGTGTGTGTTTGGCATGTGCCAGTGGCATGTGCGGAATGCCTTGGTGGTAGGTTGCACGGTTTGCAAGCCTAGGGCGCTATGTTTGGCATGCGCCAATGGCATAGCGGCTTGGAAATATGGCTTGCGGTACGCGTTGGCACGTGCCAATGGCACGTACGGCCATGTTGACCTAGTTGCACGTTTTGCTAGCCTAGGGCGCTATATTTGGCATGCGCCAATGACATAGCGGCTTGGAAATATGGCTTGTGGTACGCGTCGGCATGTGCCAATGGCACGTACATCCATGTTGACCTAGTTGCACGTTTTGCAAGCCTAGGGCGCTATATTTGGCATGCGCCGATGGCATAGCGGCTTGGAAATATGGCTTGTGGTACGCGTTGGCATGTTCCAATGGCACGTGACGGCCATGTTGACCTAGTTGCACGTTTTGCAAGCCTAGGGCGCTATATTTGGCATGCGCCAATGGCATAACGGCTTGGAAATATGGTTTGTGGTATGCGTTGGCATGTGCCAATGGCACGTACGGCCATGTTGACCTAGTTGCACGTGTTGCAAGCCTAGGGCGCTATATTTGGCATGCGCCAATGGCATAGCGGCTTGGAAATATGGCTTGTGGTACGCGTTGGCATGTGCCAATGGCACGTCTGGCCATGTTGACCTAGTTGCACGTTTTTGCAAGCCTAGGCGCTATATTTGGCATGTGCCAATGGCATAGCGGCTTAGTTTGGCGTGGTTGCCAATGAGTGTGATATGTAGTTTGGTTTTGGCGTTCGCGCCATGGTGCGCGGTGTGCGGCTTGGTTTGGCATTGTTGCCCGGGTGCGTAGTGTGCGGCTTGGTTTGGCATTGTTGCCATGGTGCATGATGTGTGGCTTGGTTTTGGCGTCTCTGCCATGGTGCGCAGTGTGCGGCTTGGTTTTGGCGTTGTTGCCATGGTGCGCAGTGTGCGGCTTGGTTTTGGCGTTGTTGCCATGGTGCGCAGTGTGCGGCTTGGTTTTGGCGTTGTTGCCATGGTGCGCAGTGTGCGGCTTGGTTTTGGCGTTGTTGCCATGGTGCGCGGTGTGCGGCCTGGTTTGGCATTGTTGCCATGGTGCGCTGATATGCGGCTTGATTTAAGCGTTGTTGCCATGGTGCGCGAAGATGCGGCTTGATTTGGCATTGTTGCCATGGTGCTAGCATGCGGCTTGGTTTGGCATTGTTGCCATGGTGCGCGATAAAACGGCTTGATTTGGCATTGTTGCCATGGTGCGCTTTGATATGCGGCTTGATTTGGCATTGTTGCCATGGTGCGCGAAAAGATGCGGCTTGATTTTGGAATTAGGGTTACGTGTCGAAAGCCCTAACGGTATTTTGAAAAAAATACCCCTATTAATTATTTACACCGAGTTAAATGCTCTTAGTTAATGTGTTGCGGGTAACACTAGGTCATGGGGTTTTACGATTTTACCCTTGTTTAAAAACCACCATCAACATTAAGTCCCCCTACTTAGCTCCGGAGCAGGGCTTTGTTGCGAGGTAAGCATAAGATGGTGACAAACTATCAACAAGCAAACCGTAAAGAGAATTGAGGAGGCTTGTCGACCTTTTATGAATAGGATTTGGAATCCTTGCCTCACGGTAGTTTTTGCACAAATCGGGGAGCTGGCATAATTGGTGGGGCGGTGCGGCAGGCGACGTTGGGAAGTTGGCGTGAGTTGGGAAACTGAGTGTGCTAGCTGGTGGGACCGACGTAATGTGGAAGCTGTGCGTGCTTGCAGGCGCGACTTGGGAAATTGAGTGTGCTGACTGGTGGGACCGGCGCAATGTGGAAGCTGTGCGTGCTTGCTGGCGTGACCGATGTAAATAAGGTGGGAGTTTCTTCAGATAGCAAAGTTTCCCTTATTTTGCCTTTCCTTCACGCGCGGCTTCAATTGGGGCATCGTCCATGCCAAAAACTGGAAGCGTTATGTCCCTCATTGCATCCTTTCCTTTTTAAGGTTAGTATTCATACCCAACGCAACTACATCATCTCCCTTGTTTGAGAGGGGTTCTTCTTGTTGGTTTCTCTTTTCTTTGCCTAGAGACGAATCATCCTCTAAACGGTGAGATTCTCCAAGTGAAGGCGCGAGATCTGACTCTTGCGAAAAAAACACCGACTAGGGTTATTCAGGCTAAGAAAATCATATATGTATGTTTTCTTCTTCTTCTCTGTTCATGTTATCCTCTTTTATATGCGTGTAAATAGGATGGAACTTGATCATTTTTCCCGTTCTTTGCAGTGTATGATGGGATCTTCCAGGGATGGACGTGCCTTTAACTTTTCAGGAAAGGACTTCAGAATTGGCGCAGATCAATCTTCTTCTCTTGAGGAGGCATTGGTTGGGATTGAGTCCTTGCTCCATGAAGCAAGTGAAATTGTTAAGGACCTCTCTTCCATCTATCCCAACGAAGAACATGTACATGCTCGGACTCTCTTGGGTTCAGTGAGCGTGGATGAGAGCGCCATGATTCTTGATTTTGATGCGGATGAACCGAAGAACTTTCTTCGAAATGTCAATGAGAAAACCTTTGAAGGAGCATATGATGGAAACGAAATAGCCTTTGAAGTTGATGCCAAAGGTCTTGTTGGTAATGCCGGAGAGGTCATGGTGGCGTATCTTTGGAATGGTCGTGGGAGGACACACTGTTTGCCGTGGCTGCCGGGATGGGATGTTGAGGTTGCTGCTGCTAGAACCGTTGAATGGAACCTTTGTTGCCCGAAGGATTGCTGGGGAAAGTGTTTGAAGATAGCTTTGCCCGAGGGGAGTTGTGCTCCGTCTTTCGAGGGCTAGTTCCTCCCTTTTGTTATTTCTGTTAGCTGCTTAGTTCTCCTGATGCCTCCTTTTTTTTTTTTTTTTTTTTTTGGTAAACTCATCTTTTCCTTCTTCTTCATCAGTAAACATTTTGCTTCATATGTATTTTGAAAGAGGTTGTGGTATGATGGCTCTGCAGTGGTTTTCTAGGTTTATCTCGATGTATTTCTCGATATCCTGGAGAATTTGCTTGGAAAAGATGTATATATATATATATTTTTTTTTTGACGGGAAGGGAATCCCTAGGGAGAAATACGAACGGTGTATTCATCTTGGGGAAGTACAACTGCTAATAGGAATTGTTAAAGGAAATACTGAAAAGGAAAAGGAGTGAATGGGAAGTACAACCCCCCCTTTTTTATGGATTGGATTCCTTGAGCCATCGCGAGTGAATTATCACGCCTTCGAGGTGTGTTGCATTGATGAGCTTGCAATATCCTCCCAAAAGGGTATCCGCAAACTGATACGGCTCGTCTTCTCCTTCACTGGGCAAATCCATTTTTACATTATCTTCCCAACTTGAAACGTGCTTTCTTTGACCACTACATCTCCAATTGAAAATGGGTTGAGGACGTCGTGAAACCGTTTGAGTCTTGGTTTCGTTGGCTTCAATAGAAGTTTCCAAGCTTCTTGCAAAGTGTTCAAATGGTTCAGCCTCCCATTCGCATTTCTTGAAAGCGTTCGTGCCAGATGTCGCGCCGAGTCCCCATGACGGAAAGGGGGAAGGAAAGACTGGTTGCGTAAAAAAGGTTGCTTGGTCGACTTACTTGCATTTGAAAACCATGAGCTAGCGCCAACGGGTCTTCTCCGGATGTCTGGGTTTCTTCAATAGTTTGTTGATGCGATAACCAGTGGGATGATTTGTTGGAATTTCCTCCGGGCGTGGACGTTGGCGGAGGGCGCACATCCAATTTCGCTTTGTTGTCGAGCACCGATAAACGTCCCAATATCATGTCGTGATCTAGTTCTTTGACAATATGGAATTTGCTATGTGTTATAACGTCTCCTATCTCGATCTCTAAGTTGATGTAGCCATGCGCGTTCAAAGCTTCTCCTCTCAAGTCCTTAATCACGGATGGGGAATAGGTAGCGTCTTGTTTTGTAAATCCTACTGCCTTCAGTGTCTTGAAAGTAATGATGTTGTGGTAGGAGGCCGTGTCGATGAGCGTGTCGTCAAATTCGTTACCTCTTAAACGGACGTGGTCGGCGAGTCCCAGTTCTCCGCTTCTTTGTTTGGGAAGCTTGATCCCTTGGCATGGATTCCGAGGAGAGAAAAAGCCGTTTGCGGATACAACACGATTGAGAGCTGCATGAAAATATCTTGCGCCGAACCTTGGAAAGATAGAGAATTTCGCATACATGTTGCATCATGGATGGTACGGTCTCGTGTGTACGGAGTCCCAGAGGAACCGCGAGCTTCTTATTGGGAGTGGGTCTCGATGCACTCTTTCGTCTCCTAGTTGGAGTTCTCCTGCTTCTATCCTTTATTTGAAAATATGCTTTAGTCTGTTGCAATCGCTAGTCGGGTGGTGAAACGAACTGTGGTAATGGCGATATTTGGGGTTCGCCATCTCGGCCTCGGCCAGGTGGCCGTCGAGCGGTGGCAATCTGATGACATCATCTTGAACCCAGGCTTCTAGGAGGTCAAACACCTCCTCGATGGGGAATGGGAAATCAAGGGTATTTCCTTCGGTCTCACGATGTTGCATAGGAGTTTTAGTGATGATCTTCCGTTGCGAGGATTCCCGTTGCGTAGGTGCTTCACGTTTACTTGGTGGCTCGTAGTTGCGGCTTTCCTTTTTCCTCTTTCGTTTACTATGTTCACGGAGGATGAGCCGGCATTAAATTGTTTCTTGATGAGGCGTCTACTCCCGCGGGTTTCGAGCGCGTCTTGGTTCGAGTTGGCCTAGTTCTTTCCCAGTAATCTTTGGTTCTGTTGTTGCAGATCGTCCTGCAGCGGCTTCATGGAGTTGGAGAACCTTTGGAAACGCAAGTTTTCTAGCAGGGCACGGTAGATTGGAACCATACCATTGATGCATCGTTCACCAATTGTTTCTGGCCACGTTTGGGTCGTGATGAGTCGAGTGCTTGAACCACGAATCTTTTGACGAAATCATTCGGATGTTCGTTATCCCACTGGTATATCCTTCCGAGGTCCGAAAAAGTAACTTGTTCAGACACGAAGAAGTATTTCTTGTAAAACGCAGTGACCATGCTACTCCAGTTGGGAATCTTTGCTCACGGGATCTTTGTTGTACCATGTATACGCCCTTCCAAAGAAGTGATTTTGAGAATTCCCTTAAGAGAAGAACGTGATTATATTCATGCTCACCTAGGGATTCCGGGGAAGCGAGAAACATGCTCACGTGCATTCCGGTGCCATCGTACGGGGTAAATTGAGGAGAAGAGTACCCCTTGGGAGAGGGATTCTACGTATTTCGGATGGGTAAGGGGGTTGGTGATGATGCACGTCCAACTCATCATTCTTGATTTGGTCGCGGAGGAGTTGTTCCAAATCTTCTCTCGTGACAAAGTTGGGTAGCTGATTTCTTTCCAACGGGATTCTAGTGCGAGTTTCCTCATCCATGGAGGCGTGCTCCGCTGAGGTGCTGGCGTCGGGGTTGTTAGAGACGTTCCTAAATGGCTCTGGAGGGCGCGATTCACGTGGTAGTCGTTCTGTCAGGGTCTTGAGAAAGATGAGTATTTCCTTATGTGTTGAAACCATATCTGTCTGGGCTCTGGCGAGCATCTCTTGTCGTTCCATCAGATCAGCGATGGTGACGTAAGGGCGACTTCGTCTTGTCCCTCCGGTTTTCGTCCGTTGGCGGGGTAGTTGGGATCTTAGTCGCGACGGAGGCGCCATGTTAGACGAAGCATTTGGGGTCGTGGCGGCGCTCTAGCCACAGTGATCGGGTGGTGCGACACCGAAAAGATATTTTCGTTGCCGTGATTAGAGGGTTATGCGAGAGACGCTAGAGGAGGCGGCTGACTCGGCCCTGGTGATTGGCGGTGTTACACTTGAGGGAGTGCATTCGATGTTCTTTGTTGTCGGTAGGTGACGTAACAACATTATTGGGAGAGATGCTAACATCGGGGTGCGTTCGCATGGCTGGTGTTCTCGCGGCCGCTCCGGACTCGAGTTCCACCATGTTGGGATTTGACGTTCGGGAAACGTGAATCGGAGTCGGAGTTGGTATTGTAACCGATAGATCAATCCTCCCATTTGTGGTCGCCAATTGTTTATGGGTGAAAATCGTTTCGTCGATTTCAAAAGTAAATTCGGTAGGTGAGTGAGAAACCGATTCAAACCCTAAACAAATGTGCTGCACGTGAGCACTTTATAGATTCGAGAGATCAATCTGTACAAGTCCGGCCTAAACCAAGAAATGGCGTTCCGGACTTGCTTCGGTCACAAAGTGGAGGAGAAGGGTTGATTTGGGAGGAAGTAAAGAAAGGTGTTGAGACCAGAATAGTGAGGGAGAGTAGTATCTCGACTTGTATCAGAAAGTAGAAGCTTGGGAAGCTTGCAAGAGATGAAAGCTTTTGGGAGAGCTTGCAAAGTTGCCTTTCTGAGAGTGTAGTATTTTTCTCCTGACCGAGACTTGTCGTCTGGTGGAAATAGGTAAGACCTATTTATACAAGTCGAGATTGAAACTTACCCTGGCCTCATGAAGGAAGAGAGTAAAGGGTGAAATAATGGGCGGAGGTGGTAACCGCATGGTGTTAATGGGTGAAAACGTTTTCACCATTATTTCCTCATTTATTTGACCGCTTTATTCCTTTTCACGCTTTCTTAATGTGAGCGTAGTGTACTGTGCGTAAGTCAGTGATCACAAACAAAAACCCTGGAAAGAATCCCCGAGTTTTGTGTTGATATCTCGTTGGTTGCACCTTGAGTGCAAGTGGTGCTGTTGGTGGCGCGTGTGGCATGTGCCATTGGCATGTGCGGAATGCCTTGGTGGTAGGTTGTATGTTGAGTGTAAGTGGAAACGCCAGAGCTGCTAGTGGCGTGTGTGGCATGTGCCAATGGTATGTGCGGAATGCCTTGGTGGTAGGTTGTACGGTTTGCAAGTTAGGCTACCAGCGTGTGTGTTTGGCATGTGCCAGTGGCATGTGCGGAATGCCTTGGTGGTAGGTTGCACGGTTTGCAAGCCTAGGGCGCTATGTTTGGCATGCGCCAATGGCATAGCGGCTTGAAATATGGCTTACTGATGCAGCGTTGGCACGTGCCAATGGCACGTACGGCCATGTTGACCTAGTTGCACGTTTTGCAAGCCTAGGGCGCTATATTTGGCATGCGCCAATGGCATAGCGGCTTGGAAATATGGCTTGTGGTGCGCGTTGGCATGTGCCAATGGCACGTACGGCCATGTTGACCTAGTTGCACGTTTTGCAAGCCTAGGGCGCTATATTTGGCATGCGCCAATGGCATAGCGGCTTGGAAATATGGCTTGTGGTACGCGTTGGCATGTGCCAATGGCACGTACAGCCATGTTGACCTAGTTGCACGTTTTGCAAGCCTAGGGCGCTATATTTGGCATGCGCCAATGGCATAGCGGCTTGGAAATATGGCTTGTGGTACGCGTTGGCATGTGCCAATGGCACGTACGGCCATGTTGACCTAGTTGCACGTTTTGCAAGCCTAGGGCGCTATATTTGGCATGCGCCAATGGCATAGCGGCTTGGAAATATGGCTTGTGGTACGCGTTGGCATGTTCCAATGGCACGTACTGCCATGTTGACCTAGTTGCACGTTTTGCAAGCCTAGGGCGCTATATTTGGCATGTGCCAATGGCATAGCGGCTTAGTTTGGCGTGGTTGCCAATGAGTGTGATATGTAGTTTGGTTTTGGCGTTGCTGCCATGGTGCGCAGTGTGCGGCTTGGTTTGGCATTGTTGCCAGGGTGCGCAGTGTGCGGCTTGGTTTGGCATTGTTGCCATGGTGCGCAGTGTGCGGCTTGGTTTTGGCGTTGTTGCCATGGTGCGCAGTATGCGGCTTGGTTTTGGCGTTGTTGCCATGGTGCGCAGTGTGCGGCTTGGTTTTGGCGTTGTTGCCATGGTGCGCAGTGTGCGGCTTGGTTTTGGCGTTATTTGCCATGGTACGCGGTGTGCGGCTTGGTTTTGGCGTTGTTGCCATGGTGCGCGGTGTGCGGCTTGGTTTTAGCGTTATTGCCATGGTGCGCAGTGTGCGGCTTGGTTTTGGCGTTATTGCTATGGTGCGCGATTGTGCGACTTGGTTTTAGCGTTGTTGCCATGGTGCGCGATTGTGCGGCTTGGTTTGGCATTGTTGCCATGGTGCGAGTATGCGGCTTGATTTGGCATTGTTGCCATGGTGCGCAATATGCGGCTTGATTTGGCATTGTTGCCATGGTGCGCAGTGTGCGGCTTGGTTTGGCATTGTTGCCATGGTGCGCAGTATGCGGCTTGATTTGGCATTGTTGCCATGGTGCGCAGTATGCGGCTTGATTTGGCATTGTTGCCATGGTGCGCAGTATGCGGCTTGATTTTGGAATTAGGGTTCTGTGTCGAAAGCCGTAATCTGGTATTTTGAAAAAATACCCCTATTAATTATTTACACCTGAGTTAAATGCTCTTAGTTAATATGTTGCGGGTAACACTAGGTCATGGGGTTTTACGATTTTACCCCTTGTTTAAAAACCACCATCAACAATTGGTCAAACCACTATCTTGTGTATAGTGAGTTGATTTATCTTTCTTGTATTATTATCGTTGCTTGTGCTTGGTTTACTTATTATTCATCATAATATCTCAAGATCCTGTTATTCAGCGGTTTTCAGTGATTAAAAAAGTCATGACAACTGGTATCAGAGCGAGATTGGAGCTACTGTCCAAATGGATAAGTAGTTGTGGACGTGACCTGGTTTAGGGAGCATGTGGAGTCAGACTCAAGGTGGACCATGCAAGGCCCAAAGTAGAGTTGGCGCTCAAGGTGGAGCTAGTGTCGCACCGCGTTAACTTAGGTGGAGCAGGATTCTAGGAGGGCAATACAATGCTCAAGGTGGAGTTAGTGCTACCCTTCCCATTAACTCAAGGTGGAGTGGGATTCCAAGAAGCGTAGTGAGAATAATCATGTTCGATGGGTAGCTATATGGATGGTAATCATATGGTGGAGTATAATTGGATTGGTGAGGTGGTTTAATCTCGCCAAGGTAGAGATTGTTGGAATATGTGGCTCAATAAAACACTACATATGTATATAGCTGGGATAGTCCCACATGGAATAGGAAGAGTACATATGGCGCTTAATAAACTTGGGCATCTCCTTACATAGCACCGAGGCCTTTTCGATTAAAACCCCGCATCTGCAACAACATGTGGTCAAGTTGGGGACAATATCATCAGGCCTTTTCAATACATGTTGTACTGTATTCTATCAGCAAACAGATCCAATAAAAACTGGTTAGCTATCATCACATAATTGTTTCCAAATTTTAATAATTGAAATTATGAGACTATCAGGGATGTTCCCCAATTAATTTCATGGACACGGCAAGAAAATCTCCATCTCATGGCCCTTATTATCTTGTACAACAAATACTGTATTCTATCAGCAAACAGATCCAAAAAATAAATACATAAATAAGATGACATCACATAATTGTTTCCAAAGTTTAATAATTGAAATTATGAGACTATCATGGATGTTCGGTGTTCCCCAATTAATATCATGGACTTCAAATCTTAAATGTGGATTACTGCAAAATATGTCTCTTCTCCAGACAATAATGGCCGAACAAAATGTGTACATGCAACCACGTGCAAGGAGGCAGTCACCTTGCACCTCCATACACGTTAAGTTTTGATTCGAATTAATTTTTCTGATTATTTTAAAAATGCATGTCAGAGTTGTGGGTGGTCATTTCGTGCATGATATAATACAAGTAAAATCCATCGTGACAAGGGGTCGATTATTATAACTTAAGGTGAATCTAGGTATAAAATCAAGTGCTCATGGAAGAAGAAGAAGAAGAAGAAATGATAAAGAATCAAATAACAATGTCTTCATCTTCTTATTCTTCTGCATATTTTCTTCTTCTTCTTCTCATCTTTCTAACATCCTCATTAATTTCTCTAGCATATTCTTCATCATCGTCTTATGATCATGAAGATAATGAACAACTACAGACGTTCATTGTTTTCGTTTCCAAACCTGATAAACCATCCGTTTTTGTTTCTCATCATGAGTGGTACTACTCAACTCTAGCATCTCTTCCTCCACTATATACTTATTCTTCATCTAATAATCAACATCATAAGCCTCAACAAATCCTCTACACTTATGACCATGCAATGCATGGATTTGCTGCTCGCCTCACGCTTTCTCAAGCGTATAATCTCCGTAATGTTCCTGGAATTGTATCAGTCCTCCCTGAGCAAATTCACAAACTTCACACTACCCGTACTCCTGAATTTCTTGGTCTTAATGATAAATTCGGGATTTGGCCGTCCTCAAATTACGGCGACGATGTCATTGTCGGTGTTTTTGATACCGGGATATGGCCCGAACGAGTTAGTTTCGACGATGAGAGCTTACCTCCAGTGCCAAAAAGATGGAACGGTATTTGTGAGACAGGGCCTGACTTTACGAAAGAATCCTGCAACAGGAAAATAATAGGTGCTAGAGCCTTTTCCCAAGGATACAAAGCGTTTTTGTTTGGAAGCAAAATGAATCAAAGCGCTGCGGATTCGATGTCACCTAGAGATACACAAGGGCATGGTACACACTGTGCATCAACTGCAGCTGGATCTGGTGTTTCTGGTGCATCATTAGGTCCATACGCAGCTGGAGTAGCGTATGGAATGGCACCTTTAGCTAGAATTGCTGTTTACAAGGTCTGTTGGCCAGGCGCTGGATGTTCTGAAGCAGATATACTTGCTGCGTTTGAAAAAGCTATTACAGATGGAGTTGATGTGATTTCTTTCTCTATCGGTGGTACAGCTCTTCCGTACAACCAGCAGTCGACCATGATCGGAGCTTTTCATGCTATGCAGAAAGGCATTATTGTTTTATGCTCGGCAGGAAATCGTGGACCTGAACCAAACACCGTGGGGAATGTCGCACCATGGGTGCTGACAGTTGGAGCGTCAACACTTGATCGTGAATTCCCTGCAGATGTGATTTTAGGCGATGGTAGTGTTCTTCCTGGTGTCTCATTGTTTTATGGCAAAAACCGGCTGTCGGAGTCTAATGTACTAGTTTACGGCGGCGACTGCGGTAGTAAAATCTGCAAACAAGGGAAATTAGATGTCAGCAAAGTGTGGGGAAATATTGTTGTATGTGAGAGTGGTGGTCCAAGAGCTGCACATGGGAATGCAGTGAAATTAGCCGGTGGAATTGGAGTAATTCTTGTGGAATCCAAAAACAAAGGAGAAGGGTTATCTGCTGTATCACATCTAATTCCTGGGACAACAATTAGTTATAAGAATGGTCTTAAGATTCGTGATTATATAAGAGCAATGAACAAAGCACAAAAGTATTATCCAGTAGCTGTGATCAATTTTAAAGGAACATCCGTTGGTTATTCGCCATCATCTCCGAAAATTGCTGCATTTTCTAGTCGTGGTCCAAATCCAATAACTCCAGAGATTCTTAAACCAGATACTATTGCACCAGGTGTTAATATCTTGGCTGCTTGGACTGGAGCTATCGGTCCAACCAAGTTGAAAGAGGATCGCAGGAGGGTCAATTTCAATGTAATATCAGGCACTTCCATGGCATGCCCTCATGTTAGTGGAATCGCTGCCTTGCTTAAAAGTGCTCATCCTACATGGTCTCCTGGTGCAATTAAGTCTGCATTGATGACAACTGCTTACAATTTGGATAATTCGCGTAAAAATATTACTAGCCTTGCTGATAGAAGATACGCGACGCCGTTCGAAACTGGGTCAGGTCATGTTGATCCAAACAAAGCACTTGACCCAGGTTTAGTATACGACATCGGATCTGACAATTATGCAGATTTCCTGTGCTCCATAAACCTTTCTCCTAGAATCATCTCACGCATATTCACCCACACAGAGGTTGATTGCAATGGGCCGTATGCGTTGGCAAGTCCTGGCGACCTGAACTATCCTTCATTCTCGGTTATTTTCAGATCGGGAATAAGTAAGGTTAGGTATGTGAGAACAGTCACGAATGTCGGACTATCAACAAATGCAGTTTATGAAGTTAAGATAAACTCTCCATCATCTGTTAAGATCACTGTTTCACCACCAAAGCTTGTGTTCAGCAGAAAAACTCGAGTTTTGGCATACACAATCTCATTTTCAAGTAGGGTCGATATTATGAAAGCAACAGGATTAGATAAAACAGAAAATTCTGATTTCGGGTCCATTGAATGGTCTGATGGTGAGCACGTTGTGAGGAGTCCCATCGCATTTACCTGGGATGCTACTAGTACTAGTACCAGCCTGATATCTTCAGTTTGATGCCTGTTACCTGATAGCTTCAGTTTGATGAGTTCATTTCTTGTGTATGCGTCTTTGCGCGCGCTTTACTTCGCATCTTGGGTATCAGGTTGTGGTCATTTTACATTCTATGTATTCCTTTTCTTCTAGAGTCCAATTTTACAAAACTATTCTATTGGCTGTTCTAAACAGCCGGTTATATATCTAAATAATAGACTATTGAATTTTCTTGTCATTCATTAGCCCGGCATATAACGACTATGCCGCTGAAATCACATGGCGAGGCTTGAGTTGCTGAGATTCAAATTCAGATAGTAACCTAAACTAATCAATCTGAAATTGCATATATTGAAGTATCAGATATACTTCTTTTATAGAATATACTCTTGATCATGTGCATTAAATGTTAAGATGCCATTGCCATTATCAAATTTACACATCAAACAGCAGAAATTAAAGTGGTAGGAGGACCAGCATTAAGCCACACAAACTTGCTCGGACTCCTCACGACGAGCGTTCCATCATACCATTCAATTGACCCGGAATCCATTTGTGGAGGCGGTGTTCCTTCGGGTAACATGCTTGAAAATGTGATTTCATAAGATAAACTCCGCCTTGCAGAGCTAAACACGAGCTTATTAAGTGAAACATTGACCTTAACTGATGCTGGAGCATTAATCCTAACTTGACATGGCTTTCCTAAAACTGCAACTGTAGGTACGAAATATCGCCTCGCCATGTTTTAGAAAGTAATAAATACGACAAATAGAAAGTTCCCCGATAACAAGAAAGCGACAGCCAACACGAGAAGAAATATGCGATAAATGAGGAATCTGATAAACACATCGAACACCACATCGATAATCCACCTTTCAGAATGACAGCGACAAGCATAAGGTTCACGGTGAACAAGGCAACCTCATGGCGAGAAAATCGTTGACCAAGACCAATGCGATGAAGAGACATCAGAGACAAGTTTTAGCCGAATTTGTAGGAAAATAAATCACTTTATTAGCTGTAATCCACTATGTAATAAGCCTATATAAGGAGGAAGAAGGCATTGTAAAGGATAATGAGGTTTTATCTAGCCCAAGTAATATCCGGGGAGAATAGAGAGAGAAAATTAGGGTTTGTATACTTTGAGTGTTCTTAACTTTGTATATGAATCTTCAAGAGAGATAATATGGCTTGATTCTTATCTTCTCTACCTGTTTTAGTAAGATGTGTGTTAATCTTATCAAGGGTGTAGTTGTTGGATTTCCTGCAGCTACATTTTGGCGCCAGACAAAGGGAGTGAATCTGTGAGTTTTATTTGCAATCATGATTTGAGTCTTTGTTTTCTCTAGTTTCTTGGCTACCATCATATACCTTGTTTTTCAGTTTCTGTGACTCTTCTTTTTCATATACCTTGTTTTTCAGTTTCTGTGAATCTTCTTTTTCATTTATGTATTATCTTTTTCATATAAGTTTTATCTTTTTAGTACAAGAATTCTGATCTGTGGGTTTTCGTTGGAAAAATTTGCTATCTAGGAAACTTATTTAAGTTCTGAAAAGTATCTCGTCACTTCTCGTTTTTCAATCTCTAGATATGAGAGGTTTTTAGGGTTTTAATGAGCTTTCGAAGCTAGATGTAGGGGCGAAATATCTCACAAAAGCTTATCCACAACCTCGCCCCAACTAAAATAACCATTAGCACGAAGAGGAAAGAAATTTGTAGAAGATCGTAGTCATGTGATGATAAAGGAGACATACAAAGAGGAGCCCCGCGATTGATACAAGGCGACACTCACCAAGATACCCGCGAAGTAGCGATGCAAGAAGACAGTGACATCTTCCCAATGCCTGGCAACTGAGACAAACTGATATAAGATCAACACAGATATTTTGCATGTGATCATCTGTTGTCTTATACTGATATATTTGCCTATATAAGGATTCAAATAATGAAGAGAGAGGAAGGTTGCTGAGAGAGAATTCAGTCAAGTAAGAGAATCAAGAACACTCATAAGAGAAAGCCATTAGAGTTCATTCCAAGCTTTGTTTCTTCTGTTGTTAGTTGCTTAATACCATTGTAATCATTGTAAGAACTTCATGAATCCAATACAAAGTGTTTGAGAAAGATCATACTAGTGTCAAGTGGTGTATAATCTCATTAATGTCAAATTGATTCTCATGACTTAGGATTTTTGTTATTATCATCTCATTGGGTGTAGCTATCGAATTTTCGGTAGTAACCTAAATGAATACATTTCATTTGTGTGTGACAAGCTAAGTTTCGATCTAACGGTTGAAAGATATTAGCTTGGTTGAATCAGGGTTTTCATCTAACGGTGAATATTGAATGCTTTGTTACCAAGGTAACTTAGATTGCAAACCCTGATTTGAAAAATATATAAGAGGAACTCTAGCAACTGGAAAACTAATCCCCACACCTTCTGTGTGATACTAGTTGGTTTTGTTAGAGTCGATTGTCCTTTAACCGTAGGTTTCTTCTCGAGACCCTGTAGGTTAACGACTGAAGGACTTCATTGGGATTGTGAAGCCAGACGAAACTACTTCTCTTGTAGTTGAGCGATCTGATCTTGCCATATTCGATCGTAAGAGTTCAATTATATAACTGACTTGAGATTATATCTCCGATAGGGCAAGATAAAAAGAAATCACAAACATCTTCGTCTTATTGTTGTGATTCCGCAATATCTATTTTCTCTACCATACGTTTTACATTATTGTGAGGTGATTGATAATACTAGGTAGTTCTTCGGGAATATAAGTATGGGTTATCAATTAGTTCTTGTTCACCTTGATTTATTAAAAGACGGAAAAAAAACTCATAGGTTTATCTATGGGAGACAGATTTATCTATCACCGTAGACTTTCCTATGTGATACTGATTTGTTTATTAAAGTCTTCGACTTTGGGTCGTAGCAACTCTTAGTTGTGGGTGAGATCAGCTAAGGGAATCAAGTGCGTAGTATCCTGTTGGGATCAGAGGCATAAGGAGCGCAACTGTACCTTGAATCAGTGTGAGATTGATTAGGGTTCAACTACAACCCAAACCGATGTTATTTTGTAGTAGGCTAGTGTCTTTAGCGGCTTAATACAGTGTGGTGTTCAATCAGGACTAGGTTCTGGGGTTTTTCTGCTTTTGCGGTTACCTCGTTAACAAAACTTCTGGTGTCTGTTTTATTTCTATTACGCGTTATATTTTGAAATATAATTAAAATATCACAGGTTGTCCGTTAAGATCAATCAATTAGAATATCCAGCCTTTGGTTGTTGATTTACATTGATTGATACTTGGATATTGGTCTTTGGTACAATCCAAGTTTATCTCTCTAGTATTTGATAAAGACTCGCAGATTTCCATTAGCTTGAGTAAAGATCAAATCGAGAGATAGAGATATTAACTCCTTGATATACTTTTTATTAAGATTGAGTCTGATTGTCTAGTTGATTCTCTTAAAAGTATATTAGAGTTAGTCCATACAGATTGCTAATCGAAATATTGGGTGAGGTTGTTGTACACCCGCTTTTTCACACTAGATATTAACAAAAAGACTGGGTCGATGAAATTACTAGTGAGATAGCGAATCCTTTCTCGCAGATAGTCAGAAACTTGTACTCTTAGTTTTATTTATCTTTTAATGTTCAAATCAGCAGCGCAACACTATTTTAGGAGATAGATTCACCAGTACATAACTCAAAAACTGATGAAAATTCTTGAATAACCATCATATATAACATGCAGTTTGTATTTTATCTTCTAGGAGATAGATTCACCGGTACATAACAGGAAAAATTGATGAAAAATGCTTGAATATCCATCAAAAGTGACATACGGTTTGTGTTTTTTTGTTTTCCAGCAACATAGAACCACTAGTACATATGACCAATACCGATGAAAGTCTTGAATAACCATCATAGGTAACACAGCTGGAATTTTGCGTTCTATAAGACAGATTCACCAGTACATAACTGGAAAACTGATAAAAAAATGCTTGAATAATCATCATAAGTGACATGGGGTTTGAGTTTTTGTTTTATGTAACATAGATCCACCAAAGTGCATATGTCCAATCTTGATGAAAGTGCTTGAATAACCATCATAAGTAACATGCAATTTGTATTCGTGTTCTAGAAGACAGATTATTCACCGCATACATAACTCGGAAAGGCGATGAATAATGCTTGAATAACCATCTTAAGTGACATGAGGTTTCTGTTTTTTGTTTTCTGTAACATAGATCCACAAGTGCATATATCCAATACTGATGAAACTGCTTGAATAATCATCATAAGTGACATGAAGTTTGTATTTAGTGTTCTATGAGATAAATTCACTAGTACGTAACTGAAAAAATGATGAAAGATGCTTGAATAACCATCATTAGTGACATGGAGTTTGTGCTTTTGGTTTCGTGTAACATAGATCCACAGTACATATGTCCAATATTGACGAAAGTGCTTGAATAACCATCATAAGTAACATATATGATGGTTTCTTTTGCTTTTGAAAGTAGAAATCAGCAATACGTATATGTTGTACTGGAAATTCTAGTTTATTTGGAATAATAGGACCTGCGGTTGCATATATGATAGTTTCTTTTGCTTTTGACAGAGTACATTAGTAGTACATATATGTTGTACTTAAAAATTTAGTTTATTTTAACTAATATGATCCGTCAGTGCATACATGATGGTTTATTTTGCTTAATTACTCATTTTGACATGAAACTAACTTTTACAATATGATCCAACAGGTAGTGGTTCCTAGAGACATAGTTTAGTAGTGATGGTGGCGGTCTTGGTGTTGGTGTTGGTGGCATTGGAGTGGAAGATCTAGTTTTATGTTTAATTCTTTTTCTCTTAATTTGTCTGTCTTTTATTTTCTACTTTTGTTATAATCTTGGACCTTTTATGTATATATATTTGATTGCTAGTGTACCTGCAATTGTTGGGGTAAAATATCTTTTTGTAAAATACATAGTACATAATGACCGTACTCAAAAAAATATCTAGGTACTCAGTGCTTATGAAGGCAAATATTCTTTGACAGTCATAATGACTGCCAATATTCTTTTTGTGTCCATAGATAACTATGTACATAAGTGTGATATATGTAGCATTTATGTATTCCATTCACCTGAGTACATAATGGTTGTACTCTAAAATTTATACATGTACTTGTTGACTATAGAGTACATAACTCCTGCACTCCAAAAAAACCTATAAAGCAAACTGAAAACCAATAATACTGAAACTCAATAATGCTTGAAAATAATCTCAGAATATTAAATGAGCACAAAGTACTCTGTCCCAAAAAGATATAGAATAATACATAATTGCAGTACTCTAAAAAAGCTAACATAAATTTGTGGTACTCCAAAAGAATAAAGTATATATTGATTGAATTAAAAAAAATAATAAATTACATACTGATTTTCAAGTACTTCACATACAACCAAAAATCATAAAACGATACATACTTGAGAAAGTGAGTGCACAATGGATGCACTTTGAAAGAAAAAACTGACTGAAAACACTTTCATTCACTTTTAACTCCAGGTATGCAAGGCCATCCTCCATAGTTTTAAAAAGTGAACCTGTTATATAGTGCTCAGAACAATTAAATTTCTCTTACCAAATCCCGATTTAACTTGTTTAGCAGCATCGATGACGTTTCATGGACAACAACCAACACCAGAGCGTTATTGCAGGTAAAATTCATCTACTAAAGCAAATATAATAGTACATATATGATATACTCTCAGAAACTAAAAAGCTACACTACTTGAAACATGGAAAAAAAGACTCAGAATTTTCAGTACATAACTGTCATACTGATTAAAAAACCATGCTTATGCTTACATATATGAGTCAATGTGTATTAGACACTATGAATTTGTAGTACATAAACGATATACTAAAAATAAAACTAGTTAATTTGCAGGAAACAAATGGTATACTCAAAAAGTTCTTAGTGTTTGGATTAGAACTAGACATCGTGAACCTATAAATGTGACCAAAACATAACAATATTAACTTAACCATGATGAAAAACAGATAAAAATGAGCAGAAATCAGATCTCAAAAAATAAAATGAAAAGAATTTAAGAAACTTGATTTAAATAGGAAAGGTTATTTCTGGTATTTTTTAATTACACATAACCATTTCCGCACGTGTACATGACCTGGAATAAAAAAATTGGTCCAATTTTATTTTTTTAAAAAGTTTTGGACCAGGGATTACTGGGCTTTAGTGGGTGGACCTGCCACTAACTAAGACTACTATAATAGGATCTATAGGTAATTCCTAGTAACAAGAAAGCGACAGCCAACACGAGAATAAAAAAGAAAGCGACAGCCAACACGACAAATAGTGCAACTCTTAATAGCATGTTCTTTCCATTTTCAAGATTATATTATCATTTACTGCTATCGTTGTATGATCAAAAAGATGGTAAGAAAAAGATTTATTACTTAATGTAATCATAGAAAAATTGGATAATGAAAAGATTGATCAACACCGATCAATAGAGAAAACTATATATGGAAGAAAACTACGTGATTAATGATAAGAGTTATCAAATATTTTACCCACCAGAAAGAAATCTCGTTTCTTCCCATATCCTGGTAAGTGGTATCCATTACCTGTTTCCTAATCTGATTGAAACTTTCTCCTTATTTGAGATTCCACATCATAGAATATTTCAAAAAGATTTTCATATATATATATATACTCCTCTTCTCCTCTTTGGCTTTATTACTCCATCACAAACAAGAATCCATCAAAAACAAGAATAACACAGGGATAGAAAGATTCTAACTGCAGCGAAAAAAAGAAGAGAAGAGATTCTAACTATGATTCCAAAAGCTAAATAAATGATGAGATTTAGTTTTTGTGTTCTTTTTTTATTTTTTTTCTTTTATTTGGTTGCTTTTCAGGTTTGAAACTTGATGATCTAAACGGTGACTGTGTTCTTTTAGTCGATTAAAGTCCAGGGGGTTATAATCTGTCATATAAGCCTAAAAGCGTATAGCATGTAGGCGCTAGGCGACGGGAATGGTGCCTCGCCTCGCCTAGCGCCTAACACAACATAGCCTGCAGCTACAACAACATTCTTCAAAGTTCTCTTGTAATTATGGTATCATCACTATTGGATTTGAAAAGAGAAATAAATGATGGGTAGTTCAGATCTCCGTGACTCTCCTTCTGAAGCACAGTCGGCCATTTTATTTTTGTATTCTAGAGAAAGAAAATGAACAAGACATGGAGCAGTTATGGGTGATGCAAGAACTAATCTTAATTTAATTGCTAGTCCACCATATGATAAACAGCCACATAATTTGGAACTAGATATGTAAAACTTTTCAAATAAAGATTACATTACTGTGATTCTGTGAAGCATCAAAACCAATAAAAAGACCCGCTGTCTTTGGCCAATACAGTCCCCCCCCGTAGTATTGGGGTATTATTAACTTTAAATAGAAAAAAAAAAATTGCAAATGCAAATGCAAATGATTTTCTTTAAGTAGATAAAATGGCCGTCAGGCTCGAGCAAGTGACCCTTTATAATGGTGAAGACGAAGAGATAACATTCTGCACTTCCCGGGGGAAACGCACGGTTGTTCCAAATTCTGTATTCTTTTGAATTGCATGTCATTTACATCATACGAGATAACCCCATGCAGTATGGGACTATCTATAACCAACAACAACTTTGGGGAACCTTTCCCATCAGCATCTACTTCATCATAAATCATCACTTTACATTTCAGACGGTCTCCGACCAGCAAGGGGTATGAGGCTCTCATTCCACTTTCCAAATCCAACCGATATTTTATATTCCAGCCAGTGTAAGCGGTATTCATGTCCATGACATCAAAGAGGCTACCTGCACCCGCGCTGTCCTGCACAATGGTTTGCAAGTGACCCCTACAAACATCAAAGTAAAGGATCTTTTTTATTCTTCCGTCAATTCTGTAAGGCATAACCATAAGATGTTTGATTACTTCTTCATCAACTTCAAAATACATTAAAGTGCCTTGAGGGCTCATCCAGTGCAAAGAACGATTCCAGTAGATACCACTGCTAGATGGCATACGAACAAATATTCGGAAATTTTCTCTGCAGATCTTCAAAGAAGAAGATTGGGAAGAGTAAATTTCAATTTGATACCTACCTCCTGTACCCCATAAACTTACGACTTTATAAAAAGGTGATTTCGATGGATCGAAGACCAAACTGACTAAAGCATCCGAACAAAAACCTCTACTATGATGAGATATGAGTTTATACTGTTCGGTGCAGGGATTGTAAACGTAGTATGCACGACCCCAACTATTTGTCGATATCTCACAACTGCATAGAAGAAGCCCATTGCAACATTGATCTATTTGTATACCCTGTGTACTCGATCCAAACCCCAAGGTTTGAAAAGGGATACTACTACTAACATGTTTGTCGAGAAAATTGTATTCAAATTCTCGAAATCTATTCCTCAAACAAAATGACCTTCGTATCAACATACCTGCATACATATGTTCACACTTTTCTTTAAGCGACTGTTGGAATCTGGAATCTAATATTACTGATCGCCATAGTTTTGATACTAGTATGACTGCGAAGATAGATTTTATGGGTAGGCATATCAAAATCAGTGATAGTAGATCCATGTTGGTACCTATAAAACATGCGGACGATAATAAACTGGTATGTGACATCTTACCTTTTTACCGGGCTTTGCTGATGAACAGAGAAAATTTTCAAAGCCTTGCTTGTTATCATCAGTTTTGGGGGGTATATATACTGTAAGAAATAGTAAATTGTGAAGGGTTATGTCCCTTGATGAGACCATTTCAGTTTGAATTGAAAAAACTGTACCAAGAGATATGACTCTCCATGAAGAGACTCTTCCAAAGGACGTGAAGTTTCATGAAAAGACTCTTCCAGAGGATGTGACATTTCATGAATTTTCATGAATATTGGTAGAGCTATCTTAGTATTAGAGACTGCAATATTATATGTGATCATCTTTGCAACGGTCATTCCATTTTTCAGTCGACTTATCGATCAAAATATGGGCATGTTATCTCTTTTCGACAAAGGGAAAAAAAATGGTCTAAACATGTACCTCTGTAATATGTGAGTGTCTGTACGCTATATCGTCACAACCAATATACACACACAAAAGGAAGAAACGTACGTAAACGTATATCCAGAAAAAAGGTATCCCAATTAATCTGTATATAAAGAAACTAAACTCATAACGATGGTTATAGAGATTTTTTTACCAGAACAACTTAACTGCCTTGATGAAAAACAAAAAATGAATAAAAATCACTACCATTAAAAACTCTTGGAGCTTAAACGCGAGAAGAACAAGAAGAACAAGCATTGAGTGAAACTAAGCTTTCAAAATAATGTTGAACTCTTAGCCAGTGTCTCAAGCTTTGAGTATATGGTTTTCTGACGATTCCGAACTTATGGTCATAATAATATAATTCATCATTTACCTCAATTAGAATCTCGCCATTGTTAAAAGACGACACAACCCTCATATGACGCATGTACAGACTCTCATGGTTTATGATAAAATGTTTATTCCAAGATTCCTCAACTCCATAGTCTTGCATGACCCATACATCAATACAATCATTAAAATCATGGTTGCTTAGCACACACAGGCACCCATCCAACACCACCAAAATCACATCCGCTTCACTATCCAAACACTCTCTTTTGGCAATCGTATTACTTTGAATCTCTCAGTACTTATATCCAAGGAGACTACAACCATCAGACCCTCTTCTTGATTTTTAAAGGATATCCAATGAGGATCACCATTAAAAAGCACCCCAGAATCGTCTAGCGTATTATGAACATAAGGCACGTTGATGACTTTCCATGAATCTAATTTTAATGAGTAGACTTGGACTACTCTCTTTTGCCAAACAATCAAAATGTAATCGTCACTCCTGCTGTCGTAACAAAAATATCTCGAGCCGATTCCATGCATATCATCTACATCTGGTGATTCGGGTAAATCCTTGTACTCTTTGGTGGCTGGATTCAAAAGACAAAAGGTTTTCCTAACATTAAAATCAAAAGATAAACATAGGCAAACCAGACCATCACAACAACCTATTAAACGTACGTATTCTGCCTTTGATAATAGGTAACCCAATTCAACTGCATATTCAGCAAAATCATCCGTGCTCCTCGACAATAACGATTGTAGCGAATCATGATCTATGGAGTATAATGAAACAGTACAATTCCTAATCCGGGCATGACCATTCAGAATGTGACTAGGGTTTCCTTTCTGTATAGTAAGATCAAGATGCAACTTAACAAAACTAGGGTTGGAGATCAAATCAAACCAATTCTTGCAAACACACTTACATGTGAGTAATGATTTCACAGGTAAGTTTAAAAGGATGTCATGGTAGATCTCTTCTGGTATGCTTGACATTCCTGCTGCTTTCTTCTTCGAATTTCTTTCTTACAGAGTGAAACTTACAAACACAAAATAAAAAAAAAGTTAGGGTTTACGACTGAAGTTGGAGACTAGAGAGGAAGTGATGAATCAAACTTGCACAAAAAAAAAAAAACCAACAGACTGAACCTCTTTAAAGGGAGAAGCTGAGGGTTTATGTTAGTTGTTGGGGTGTAGGCGAAGGATTCTTATATAAGACTATAATATAGTTTCGTAAGAGATACCAGAAAAAGCGATTGGCGGTGGTCACAATATTCAGCAATTCTCGGTACGACTAGGATTACAACTACATGCATATACGACTACGTGCCTCTGAAGCTAGTCACATGAGCACTAGATTTTCATGTCCTAACAATCTAATTGCCTACTTTAATATTGTTGCGACTGTAACAATAAAAACACTAAAAGAAGATGTGAAGATGTTAGAAATAAATTTCTGAAAGGTAAATAAATACTCAAAGGACATCAAAAGAGGACAGAGTCACGTGTTCAACACGCTATCCTTAACACGATAGTTGACCGGTACGCCTCAAGAATGAGTGATGCCTATACCCCGTGGTCAAGTCGTATCCGTGATAAAATCGCCGATGCAAGCAACGTTAGCACTACAAGACTTTCCTACTCTTACGAACTCAACAGTAATTGCACAGAAGAAAAGAAAAGACCACACAGAGGGAGAGAGACGAAAAGAAGAGGATAGTAGCTCTTCTGGACACAGATTAAAATGAAGAGTTCGAGTTCATTTTATAGGCGAACAAAGAGGGTGAAATTAATGCACACTAATGTGCGAAATAATGTTGCATGATGTCGACATAATTTTGTCATAAGACAGTTAAAAAACGGTAAGAAAAATATCGTCATCCATGCACATAAAGCCGTTAAGAAATATTTTTGTTAAGAATATAAATTCATCCGGGTCACGCAACCCCCAAAATTAAGACGAAATTTAATTTGATTTTCAAAATATTTAGGAAATAAATCAAAAGAAATTTTTCCAAAAAATGATAAGTCTTGGTTGACCCGTTGTTGATGGTGATTTTTAGACAAAATATGTTTTTTCTGGCATATAGGCATACGCGACAAAGTTTCCATCGAGCGATAGAGATTCTATCGCGATATTTGTCGAGCGATATAAAGACTTTATCGCGGGCGATATTCTCTTTATCTCCATTGCCGATATTCACTTTATCTCCTGGGAGTAATTTTATATATATATATAAATTCTCATTCTCTCCTACTTTTTCATTATTCTAATATATTTTTATATTTAAAGGTCCCACTAAATATATTATAACACTAAAACTTTTATAAATATTTCCCACCACACAAACACAAATATATTTTTTATTCATTAGGGTCCCACCCAACACAATTAAATATATGTTTTTAATTAAGTTTGGCATATCTACCATAGTGGGGAAACTCATTTGCCATGCCACATGGCATGCCAAACAACATTTTTTTGCCATACCCATAGGAAGAGCCTAATTTGATTGGGGGCCAAAGATATTAATTGGGGGCCTCCCACTAGAGGACAAAAAAGGTCACCCAAACCTAATTTGGGTCACCCCTTAGCAAAAAATTTCTAAATACCTAAACTACCCCTGAATGATTAGTATTAAAACTTAATAATTTGGTTAGTGTGGTTAGATTATGTTAGATTAAAATCAGATTTTAGGATTTTTTTTTTTTTTTTTTTTTTTTTTTTTTTTTGTGAGTTGAGGAGAAGAAGAAGAAGAGGTTTTAGAGGAAAACTTGGGGTTTTTAGAAATGAGTAATTCAAGTAGGGAAAATTATGTTGGAGAAGGTTCAAGTAACAAAGATGATTGTGTTGATGGTAAAATTATCTTAAATTCTCCCATGGATTGGATATATGTCACAACACAGAGAAAGAGTCGTCAATGTCGAGGGATGTATACCCCAACGACTCTTATAAAGTCGTCCCAATGTATTGACACCAAAAAATGACGACTCAATCCCGCAAATTTTCCAAAGTTATGAAAATCGCCGTGGTAATATGATATACCCTCGACGACTCAAACCTCGCAACTTTTCCAAGTTATGAAAATCGTCGTGGTAATATGATAGTCCCCGACGACTCTTAGCTTGGGCCACAAAGAGTCGTTATTTTGTTTGTCTATACCAAGACGACTAAAAAATTTTTGGGGAAAAGAGAGGTCAGTTTTTTTTCATCTGGGGTTGTTGACCTTTAAAAAAGGGTCGTCAATGGAGGATCGTTATAGGTTTCTATATTATGTTAACGACTCTAATCTAGGGTAAAAAATATGAAAACCAGAAATATGGTCGTTATCTTGATCATCATATACCCTAACGATTTTTTATGTTCTCTACATGCATATGAAAAGTCGTTAGGGTTTAGGCCTGTCGAATTGACGACCCTTTTACTGAAACTGAAATTTTTCGGGTGAATTTTTTTTTTTTTCTTGGAGTCGTTAATGGAGGAGAAGAGAAGAGTCGCGAGGGTGAGAGGGGAGGAAGTGATCTTTTTGTTTAGAATTAGAAATGAATTAGGGCTTAAAATTAAAGGTTAATAGGTTTTTAGATTTATTTTTAGTGAAGGGTAAAATAGTATTTTCACAATCGGTTTAATACGCCACTCAAAAATTTGGGGTGCAAATAAAATATCAAGGACCCCAATTAAAATGTTTGGCCCCAATCAAATTAGGAGGAAGAGGCCTAAGCAGTCATCGAAAACCCCTTAAAAGTCAAAATTGCGCAGGTGTTAACTCATTAAGTTTAGTTCCATATTGGTCATTGCTACGTTTATAGTGTGATCGTAGTCAATAAAAAATATCCAGAAAATGTTATATATTATTATATATAGAGAAAAAAGGTATCCCAATTAATCTGTATATAAAAAAACTAAACTAATAACCATGGTTATAGAGATTTTTTTACCAGAACAACTTAATTGCCTTGATTAAAAACAAACATGAATAAAAATCACTACCATTAAAAATTCTTGGAGCTTAAAGTGACAGACAAAAAGTCAGGGTTTATGACTGAAGTTAGAGACCAATATTTATAGCGGATTATATTTTTTTCGATACGTTAATGTGTGTACCCTATTATCTTAGAAACAATACATCAGCTAAAAGCGGACCATTTTCATTGGCCCAGTTCCGATTTTCATTGGCCCAGTTCCGCATCCCTACTTCCAAAGCCCTTGGAAAGGTTTTGGAACATTCTAAATACGAGTGAGATAAACCCTAAAAGGTATGCCTCCAAACCCTAAAAATTCCTGTGAAACCTCTGTGCTAATTTGAGCGTTTGAGGGTTTTTTGAAGGAGGAGAGGTTTTTTACAGGTACCCCTACTGCATTTATCAGGAAGAGAAGATCGAGCATGAACTTCAATTGTTGTGGTGAAGATCAATTTTTGTCCAAACAGTTACACATCTCTTTACCTAGATTCTACACTAGATGCGGGATTGTGTATGGATCCCGGATAAGGAGAGTGGGCATGAATGCGTACACTCAGATCAAGATAAACAAAGGTATAACGAAATATAATCAAACAAATAAGATAATTGAGTCCCATATAATCAAACAAATAGGTTTACAAGAATGTAGCCATAAATGCAAAATGAACTATCCTTATCAAGAATTTGTTGCTCAAATAAGTTTACTTCACTGTAACCATCAATAACAATTGAAAGACCAACTGTCTTTGGCCAATACAACCCCAATAATCGGGCAATTATTTACTTCAAATCCTCAACGATATAAGAGAAGATCAAAACAATAACAATGATTTATTATTTTCAGTAGATAACTGGCCATCAGACACGAGCAAGGGACACCATATAATGGTGAAGACAAACACACAGCGTTCTGCACTCCCTTGGCCTCGGGAAAATGCAAGGTTTGTTCCAAGTTAGGAATTCTTTTAAACTGCATATTGTTTATGTCATAAGATATCACCCCATGAACGATGAAATTATCTATTAACAACAGCAACTTCATGGAACCTTTGCCTTCAGCATCTACTTCATCGTAAATAAGCACTTTACAATTTAGATGTTCTCCAACCAGCAAAGGGTATGAGGCTCTTAATCCCGTCTCCAAATTTAAGCGGTATTTGAGATTCCAGGTAATATAGGCAACGTCCATTTCCATGATGTCGAAAAGGCTACCTGCACCTGCAATATCATGCTCAATAAATTTACAAGTGCGGTTGCAATATTCACAACAAATATTTGCCGTTGCGAAAAATTAGCAACAGGGATTAGCAACAGAAAATTATCTAATTCCTTAAAATGGTGTAGTGTTAGAAGGTATTTTTCATTTCTGTTAAATCAAATTTTCGGGTTTTTATTGTTCGAAGGATGTATGGTTTGAAGGATATATACTAACTGATCGAATCTGATTTTTTTGATTTCATTTTAGGGTTTGAAAGATATTAGCGGTGATAAAGTGTGTCAGATATGAATTGATTGAATGTGTTACGAATTGATTGAAGAAGATATTGTTGAATGTGGATGATAGATGGAATGAAAAGCATATGCAGTTTATCTGGGATTCCGACATATTTTCCGGTTGAAAATGAACTGCCGGTCAATATTGACCTGGTCAAAATTGGTCATTATTGACTGATTTCACCAGGTCAAGTTTGACTAGTAATAATTTATATATTGTTATAAAAAATTCGTAACGGATTGAGGCTGTTACAATATCACGTTGCAAAATAAATTCGTAGCGGCTGAAGCGTGTTACGAAATTACCATGTTGTAACAGCCAGCGACCATTACATGATTACAAACCCCCGTTGCAAACTATAATCGTCACGGCGGTTTAGACTAAAATTTGTAGCACCCTGTTTTGTAACAGCAAAAATTCGTTAACCCCAATTCGTGTCACCTGAAAACCGTTTCGAATCTAGAAAAGATGGTGTAGTGTGCCCCTTCACATTGCCAGCACGGGGACTTCTGATGAAGCTCGTTTTGGACCTCAGTGTCTCCACTTTATATGTGATTCCAACGCTATTATCTTTGTAGTTACAGTTCCATTAATTGATAATATAGTTAATATACTTGTATGATCTGTTCCTACAAGATGAAATAGAGTAACTAAATGAATTCTATTCGTCACCATTGTAATCGTTCCTGAATCAATAATGGGTAAGATTATATTCGTATTTCGTCCCAAATAATGTTTCTAGACATGGTTATACTCCTTCAAAACAACATATCCGTGCCTTTGATCGTTGAAGCACGGACACCTCAAAACCGGTGACGTATCCGTGTCGGACGCCTTATCAGTGTCGGACACTTGGGGACACTTGGGGATACGTATTGAACACCCCATTTAAAGTGTCCCTTTTTATTAATTACGAAAAGGGTAGGGGATGCTTTTGGGATACTTCTTCGGATACTCTAGAGGGGACACTTCTTATAGTATATATCTATATATATAATATATTGCCAAATATTTGTATACAAAATATGTTAAATATTCTTAGATATGTAATATATTCGTATTTATCAAAAATTATTCTATAGAAGCAGTATATAAATGTCTAATCCTAACATTCTTATTCAATATTGATGAGTGATGGGTTATCTTTTTTTTTTTTGATATTCCAGATAGTATTTTATAATTTTCTTACTTTATGCGATTTTTTTCACTATTAATAAATTAAATATTTTTTAATTAATACACGTATCCCAACGTATCCCGTATCCCCATTTTTTGAAAATTGACGAATCCCCGTATCAGTATCCGTGCTTCATAGTTCTCAAGCACGTCATATTTGGCACGATAATCCATCAAATCCATTTTTCAGGTTCGAGAAAATCTTGACAAGACAAAAACTAGTAAGTGTATTTAACTGCGAAGTATTTATTTTAGAGAATGATTTTTACTACCGTTCCTAAGAAGGGAATTGAACATTTCTTCTCATTGTTGTAAAATGATCACTTATATATTGGCCATGGCCGTGAAAGGTGCAAGAATCATAATTGCTATCTCACATGGCCGAGGATGTATATTAGTCCACAAAAACAAGTGATAAATTAGTGAAGCAATCAAGCAAGTGCTATTAAAAAGTAGAAACTCGACAAAGTTTTATTTATCTCGGACAGCATACATAGAGTTACATACAGCATCAACAAGCATTCAAAATGAGGAAATCGAAATAGTGGTAGAAGCTTTCCACGTGACAGCAACAGGGCTGCGCACAACCTGCAAACCATTATTCCATTGGATTGCCCCAAACTCCATTTTATCAACTTTAGGATCATTTTTAATCAAGGTTGTGAATGTGACTTCATAAGACAACTTTTGGTTTGTGGAGGTGAATCGAAGTAAGCTTGGCGAGACACTGATTTTAACAGAAGGTGGACTGTTAACCTTCAGGCTGTAAGTTGCAGCTCCCAGCTTCCCAACATTAGTGACCGTTCTCTTGTACTTGACAACCGTGTCTTTGGATGTTTTGAAAATAACAGAGAATGATGGGTAATTCAGATTTCCTGGACCTCCAGCCAATTTGTGTAACCCACAGTTGACAATCCTATTCTTGATAAAAAGAGACATTTGTCTCTGATTGTACCCAAGAGAACAGAGGAAAGCATCATAATCATCTGGCTGGATATCATATACCAAGCCGGGGTTTAAGGATTTGTTTGGGTCAACATGTCCGGCACCATCTTGGAATGGTGTTGAAATGTTTCCATTAGCCAGATCAATGATTGGCTTACCCGAGTTGTCTGAATTATAAGCTGTAGTCATAAGAGCAGACTTGATTGCAGCCGGAGTCCAATTAGGATGAACCTTCAGAAGCATTGCAGCTAATCCGCTCACGTGAGGACATGCCATGGAAGTACCAGAAGCTATATTAAACGCGACCCGTCTTTTATCGAATTCGTGATCTGATGGACCAGCAGCTCCGGTCCAAGCAGCCAAGATATTAAGACCAGGAGCGATAACATCCGGTTTCAGAATTTCTGGTGTTATATGGTTTGGCCCACGACCTGAGAATGCAGCAACTTTAGGAGCTGAAGGTGAAGATCCGATCACAGTTCCTTTGAACACAAGTGACGCAACTGGTTTTGGTTGATTTCTGGTATAGTTTAAAATTGCAACTGCGTCATTGAATGTCACCTTTACTCCAGGAATCATTTTTGATGGGAAGAGAGAAATTTTTATTAGAAAAGGAGGAATGTACACAGTCTACCAAAGGAATGTACTCCAGGAATCATAGGTGAATGTGCCTTCAATCCATATCCTGCTACCCCTGACACCGGCGCATCTGCCGAGATCAAGCCAACACCACCTGCTATCTTGACTGCATTTCCCTGGGCTACAATATCATCACCAGCACAAACGATAATCTTTCCCGCAGCTTGGGTTGAATTAAGTTGCCCTTCTCTGCAAAATTCGTTACCAATATCACCGGCGAAGACTAATTCGATGTTTTTTTTTCCAAGTGGCTTGCCGGAATATAATGAAACACCAGTAAAGGTCCTAGCGTCTCCTAAAATCACATCACAGGGAAAATATCTGTCTATTGTTGATGCTCCAACAGTTAGAAACCAAGGTGCCAAATTATTGGCCGTGGAAGGATGGGAACCGTTATTGCCTGCAGCGGCAGAAACTAGTACTCCTTTCTCTACAGCACCAAACGCTGCAATGGCAACTGGATTTTTATCATAGGAAACTTCTAGTCCGTTTCGACCAAGTGACATTGAAATCACATCAACGCCATCAGCCACGGCTCGATCCATAGCAGCAACAACATCCGCAGTACCACATCCAGCACTCCAGCATACCTTGTAAATAGCAAGTCTGGCCTTAGTTGCCATTCCTTTGGCGTCTCCAACAGCGTATTCATAGAATCCGGCATTCTTAACAACAGATCCAGCTGCGGTAGATGCTACATGCGTACCATGTCCTGATGTATCTCTTGGTGAGTTCGAGTCTTTCGTCTTGTTTAATATTGTTCCTCTGTGAAAAGATCGAGCACCTATTATCTTTTTGTTGCAAGATGTGATGGGAAAATCAGCTGCAGTCTCACAGAGACCTTTCCATTTCTTCGGCACAGGATCAGTTATACCCGAGTCATTAAAACTCTGACTTTCGGGCCAGATTCCAAAATCAAGAACTCCAATAATGATGTCACTGCCGTAATCTGAGTCAGGCCATAGACCAGAAATTGTATTCAGACCGAGAAACTTAGGAGTACGAGTTGTCTGGATCTGGTGAATTTGTTGAGGGAGTATCGAAAGTATTCCCGGGAAACTACTGAGGTAAGAGGCTTGAGAAGGTGTGAGTCGAGCAGCAAAACCATGGATAACATGGGTGTAGGTATATATGATAACGTCTCGAGGATTAGACAACAAAGAAAGATGAGGAGGAAGAGATTCAAGTGCTGAAGTATACCAATCAAGGTCGGATGAAAAAATGGATGGTTTGTCTAGTTTAGAGACATGAACGATGTAGATATCTTGCTGTTCATCAATGTATAATGATGATGATAATGTTTGTGAAAACGAAAAAGAAAGTGATAGAGATAATAAAATGGTAATGCAAAAGGTAGTAGCACTCATGATTGATATTGATTGTTTGATGCTTGTTATATATTCATCATCATCATCTTGTGGTATATATATACACAAATTCTAAATCTACTGCTTGCGCATTCACACTACCAGGTTAGCATCTGCTGCTGCGCTAGCTTTTCTATTGTACCGACTAAACTGCACTGCAGCTACCTAGCAGTCTTAAACAACAAACATTCCCTCCAAGTCCCTAATACTGTTAATTAATTGGCAGTAATTTACCGACCATTCTCATTCTCAACAGAAAAACTATTCAGAATGTGGAAAATCACTTGGTATATTCTTGATTAACATGTCTATGAAATTGCATTATAAAGCATCCTAAACGTAGACATGGCTCGATTAATCTTCCATTGCAGTATTCTCAGCATGCAAGTCGAGGAGAGGAGCTTCATACTTGTTTGCCTTTTTATTTCCCGTCCGATTTGATGCTTGCTGGAGTCCAGGGATTAGGAATGAGAGATTATGTACTTGCAGCAGCTTCACTAGCCACTTCACTATCCATAACAATAAGAGTCAAAAAGATGCGGATGATTTAATTTCCCTCGGTTATTCTTCACCATCCCAAAAAACCCAATGGGATAAGGTCCATCATTTGGACGGAACGACAGTTGAGTGTTTGGGTAGATAAAATAAGGAGGGTCCATTGACAATCATATATGGACACTATTGTAAAATATTTCCACCAATTTGTCTTTAGAGTCCAAATAAAATGAATTTAAAGATAATGTTTTGATAATATTTTCCTCTTATTCCTTCCGAACAGGGACGGACCCAGAAAATTTTATTGGTAGGGCTGAATACAAGTTCCCGCCAGGGGGACGAAGGCCGCCAATTTTTATTTTATTTGCCACATGTATGGTTGGGAGAAACTGAAGTCCTTAAATATTGGAAAGAAATATCCCCCAATCTCGGGAGCAACAAAAAGTTCTAGATTGACAAGCTAAAAACAAAAATTGAATATCCCAAGGACCATCAAAGTTTAAGTTATGCATCAATTACAATCTTTCTCAAAGAATAAAATTTTAATTTCACATATAATTTCCATCTTTGGGCTTATTCATTGATAATAATATTGTAAATTTTGTATGGGCTTAATATGGCTGGGCTATTTTGTATTTAGCTATTGGGCTTATAGTTGAATTCCACCTAATGTATGAACGATTTTTTTTTTGGAGATCATGACTTTTTTGAGGGGACCATGATTTGATTAGGCCACCATCCTTGTGATTATAAGGGGTCACCTAAAAGGTGGAGATGACTAAATTACCTTTTGGTTAATTAAATAAATATTTAATTAATTTTTTTTTTTTTTTTTTTTTTTTTTTTTTTATGAAAGGGAGCCACTGAGGCATTTATTGAGAAGCGAAACCATACAGAAATTTACAGGGATTTGGCAGGGAGACGCGCAACAAGTTGCGCTCCAATGCCTTTTTGAATAATGATACCTAACTTTGTGGAAAAGAAAAGCGCCTAAGTTATTATTGACATCGTGACTTGCCATGCGGTGTTTCAATCTTTTCGAAGAACTGGAATATCATCGCTTAATTCCCCCGGTGTCGTAAATGCCGAAGCAAAACCATAATTATGAGAGGAGCACAAGTCGGCATATTTCTTGCGTTTGCAGTGATAGCCACTGAAATGGCTTGGCCAGTGTGAAGGCTCGGTTTCCTCCCTTAGAAAAAGGTGAAACACCGGTGACGTCGAAACAGACGTCCCGTCCATTCTCCCAATTATGGATCATGAGGTGTTTGGTTTTAAGAGAGGTGTTCCGTGCAGACGTAAGTCCTAGAGAAGCCTCTTTCCTTGCAAACTACTCCGACTTTATAACAGCTCAACAAAGAGGTCTCTTACCATGTCGTGACGATACTTGAGCCCCACTTCACTTGCGCAATGGATGGCGTGATCCCCAAACCGATCCATTACACGCTTACAACATGTACACGTACTATCTGCAGCAAATAGGGGAATGCCCAAGCGGTATTGAAGAACTGACTGAAATTGCCGAGGTCCCAGCGTCTGATTAAGGCCTTGGATAGGGATTGCCTTTAGATAATCTTGTGCATGAGGTTTCTTATTACACTGCCATAGTATAGAGTCACGCTCGGACAAAGTAAAGGTAGATGGTATGGCCTTCATGATTGCATCATAATAACGAGTTGCCAGTAAATGCATGGGTGTTGTGGGGCGACTTCGTTAATGTTTAAAGATGAAGGAGATAGACCACATATACGAATGTATTGATCCAGTATTTGTATGAAAATGAGGGCTAAGGCGGGGCGTACCTTGTAGAATTTTATTCTCATAGATGTTGGGTTTGAAAGCAAGAAGCTATATAGCCATATTGAGTAGTGTCTCGCATGGTGTAGACGCCTAAGCCACCATCTTTGATTGGGAGTGTGGCCATGCGTTGCTGTAGTTGGCCAAAACCTGCGCCATCACTCGTAATTAGGTATTGCAAGAACTGTACCGAGCGATCATCGTGGCTGGCTTGTTGGGCTACCCGGCATGCACGTGGTCTCGTTACACGCATTGAGAAGTATAGCCGAGACACCAACACGATTCGAAGTAGCGAAGTTCGGCCTGCGGGTCTCGAAGTTTTTAACACACTCCATCAATTTGTAGTGTCTTGTCAATACGGGTTTGAATGATGCCACGTGAAGTCATCATTGAGATCGACCAGGACCACCAAGCAAACGGACTCCGGTTCTTTGGTTTACCTACGTCGAAGGAAAGACGTCTATACTTCTAGGGTCGATCTTTGGCCGAGAAAATTTGGGTTTCTCGTATATTCAACGAGAGACCGTTAGAAGGACCATCATCTTGTAGATCTGGAAAGCTCGTGCCACTTCGGTAGTGTCTCCAACCACTGTCCCATCATCCAAATACCAGGCATTAAGGTCCAATTTGCAATGCGAAGCGATTTTGCACACCAAAGGATGAAGAACCAATGAAAATAGTAGAGGACCAAGAGGGTCTCCCTGTTGAACCCGTTGTGCGGAGGATAGAGTGGACTTGTTGTAGTATAGCTTGGCAGGCCGCGCATAGCAAAATTCCACCCATTTAGCAATACTAGGGCATTTATCACGCACTAATTGCGTTGATCAAGGCTGTCCCGGCTAACTACGTTGAAGGCATTAGTGAAATCGACAAGCAACATAGTCATATTAGGGTGGTTACCTTTCGGCTCCAACGATCGATTCACGAGTGTAAGATACCTTCTCCCCACACGGTGTGCCAACTCCAAATTGATGGTTGCCAAGGTAGGCAGTCATGTCTTGAAGCACCGCGGACGCTGCCGACTTAGAGCATAAACGACGCCATATCGTACCCACGGCGATCGGCCGAATACCACCTCCGAGGTTTGAGTAGTGGGGTTAATGGAGCGCTAGCGATGTACTCTCCAAGTGCAAGAGGGCATTGTCCGTTCAACCACAGATTAACTACTCCCATGATAGACACCAAGAGCTCATCTGCCACTGCAGCAGCAACGCCACTCGTTGCATCTAACAAGTGCTAAGCACGGAGACCGTCCCGCCCACATGAGGTACCCTTCGGAAAGCTCTTTAGAGCTTTCACAATGGCCGGTACGTCGACGGATCTTGCAGCGACACTTGGGTTGCGGGGGTGGGATGACGAGGAGGGCGAGAATAAGGATGTTTTTGGCGTAGTTCGTGTAGAGTTTACGGGGTGTCGGGGCAACACCACTGGACGACAGGATGCGTATTGCCGCGGTGTAGTGTCCATTGTTCAATTTCTTTTGGCAGGCTTCTACATTGGTCTTGGCTTTCTTTGGTCGGAGTGGTTGCTTTCTGGTTTGTTTCTGTTGTTGATCCTGTCGAGCCGCCTCCAACAAGCGCTGGATAATATTTGAACAACCATTGGGTTGTCCCCATTCGATTAAAGAGTTGTTGATGGCAGCAATCTGTAGCTTTTTCCGCGGACCGGATCGTGCTTCACCGGGCGTTGTTAGGAAAGTAAAGGTTAAGAGTACACACCGGAAGCATCAATAGTTGAAGCCACGGATATAGTTCATCTGGTTGTGCTATCACTTTGTCAAGTGCCGATTTCAAGGCTCTGGAGAAACTCAACCTGCATGGTGGCAAGCACATGCACGGTATTAATGGAATAATTTGACAACGAGGTCGATTACACATCGGAGGTGGCAAGCCTAGCAACAAGCTGGGCACCAACACCTTTTTGAATAGCAATTCAAATTCTATGAAAAAGAGCACCACCTATCTTATAATTCGCATCATGACTTATAAGGCGGTTTCTTAACTGTTCAAAAAAGCAATTGTGTCTTCCCTTAAATTTCCTAAGGTTGAGAAAGCGAGTAAGCCAAATCTGTAACCATGAGCAGTGCACTTATCAAGGTATTTGTTTTGTTTACGAGTGATTGCCATGGAGATTGCATGTCCGGGAGTAAAGTTGCTTGTGCTAGCACTTGTAAATGGAGAGACGCCCGTGATATCGTAACATACATCCTTTACACACTCCCAATTTAGCACAAGAGTCTGCAGGTTTAAGATCTTTGGCTGTAGTGGATCGTAAACCTAAGGAAGCTTCTTTTCTGGCAGGCACCCCGGCTTTATAACATATATCGCAAAAGACGTCTCTCACCCCATCATGTCGGTATTTGTTCCCTGCATCTTTGGCGCAGTGGACGGCATGGTCGCCATGGATGTCCATAGGCTTGTCACAGCATGAGCATAAAGTGTCGGCTTCGAAGAGAGGAATGCCAAGACGGTTTTAGAGAACTGACCGGAAGTGCCTTGGGCCAATAGATTGACCAAGCCCTGGAATAGGAATGGCTTTGAGAAAGTCCAATGCATGGGGGGAGACGGTTGTTGTGCCATAAGAAAAGGTCTCTCTCAGTGAAGGGACAGGTAGTAGGCAGATTTTCAGAGACCACACCAAAGTATTTAACTGCCAGTTTGTGCATAAACTGGGGGCAACGTCGTTGATGTTGAATTCTGAGGGAGAACCGCCAATGGCCTGTGTGTATGCAAGGACAACAACGTTGTAGTTGGCGCAGGATTCTAGTGGTTCCATGCAGGCTAAGATAGAGTTCTGCAGATGCTGCGTTTGAATGCATGACGAAAGGTAGCAGTACGAACTAGCATCTGTCATCGTGAGGATGCCAAGCCCACCAAGTTTTATTGGCTGAGTTGCAACTCGTTGTTGTGTAGTACCAAATCCAGAACCATCTCCAACAACTATCTTCCGTAGGTAATGCATGAGGTGCATATCAAAGATCGAAGCTGCAGGGTGTAATGCTTGTGTGCAGGTTGTCCTTAACATGAAGTATAACTTCGAAACACCGCTACAAAACCTGGATGAAGGGCTTGGTTCGGGTCCACATGTCCTGAACCAACATCAAACGGGTTTGCATCATCAGGACCATCGACAAGATCAGTAATGTTTTTACGTGAATTATCCAAGTTATAACTGGTAGTCATAAGAGCAGATTTAATTGCAGCTGGTGTCCATTTTGGGTGAGCACTAAGGAGTAACGCTGCCAATCCGCTCACGTGAGGGAATGACATTGAAGTACCAGAAATAATATTGAACTCTACTCGTCTTGGATCTATATCCAAGCCGGTCGGGGAAGAAGCTCCTGTTCAAGCGGCCAAAATATTAACACCAGGTGCAGTGATATCCGGCTCGAGTATATGGGCTGTTAGATTGTTCGGACCACGGCTAGAAAATGGAGCCACTTTTGGAGCGGATGTCGAACCACCAATTACGGTTCCACGAAATTTGACCGTAGCAGTCGGTTTTTTCTGTAATTTGATGTAGTTCAATATCTTAGCTCCATCCTCATAAGTCACCTGTGTTGTTGTAGTACGGATTATCCCCTACACGAGGACCGACTGAAAAAGATATCACATGGACGCCATCTTCCAGAGCTTTTTCAAATCGAGAGAAAATATCTGAATCAGCACATCCAGAACTCCAGCATACCTTGTAAACAGCAATTAATTCTTGCCCTCGGTGCCATTCCCTTTGCATCTCCAGAAGCTAATTTAAACAGTTTGGCGTTCTTGACAGCGGATCCAGCTGCGGTAGATGCTGTATGTGTACCATGTCCTTCCATATCTCTAGGTGATCTTGAATATTTACCAGTTCCATTAATCAAGTGACCAATTTTATCTTTCGGTTGCAAGACTCTTTGGGGAAATCATGACCAGTTTCACAAATGCCTTTCCATCTAGCAGGCACCGGACCCAACCCAGCGTCACTAAAACTCCTCCGCTCTGGCCAGATTCCGCCATCAATAACACCAATGATAACATCATCACCATAATGTGATGAGGACCATAGACCCATGGAATTCGCAGACATACCAAGAAACTCTGGAGTCCGAGTTGTGTGTAATTGGTGAATTTTTTCATGAATGACCGACAAAATTCCAGTGACGGTACGGAGATGATTAGCCTGAGAAGGTGTTAGTCGAGCAGCGAAACCATTAATAACACGACTGTACGTGTAGATGATGCTCTTAGGATGAGGTGAAGGTGGAAGAGATTGGAGGGTTGAGTGATACCAGTCAGCGTAAGAAGCAAAATGCAAAGGTTTATCAGATTCGAAGGCATGAATTTTATTAGCAGCCAAATATAGCCCACAAGACTTAGTCTTAGAATTTTCTTCCGACTTTTGTCAAATTTGCTCGCTAACATTTTCTTGTTTTTAATGCAAAATGCAGACTGCATTCATTTCCAAATAGTGTGAAACTCAACAACCAAATTTTATTTAACGTTTATCATGAATCTGCCTAGATGATTTTCTATATATATATTATAATTGTCAAATTCCAGAAATGAATGACTAGGAACATGCTTAACCGAGAGATCAATAATAATGCAAACCTGTTGCGGAACAAAAGCGCGTGCCAGGATATGTCTGAAATCTGAGTGACCAGAAATTTTGCTTTGTCTTTTCAGAGCGCCATGTTTTTGATCATATTTACTTGCCCGTTGAGCTTGTATTGGGCAAAAAAAAAAATTAATTTGGCCCAGTTAAAATATAAAGTTGTTGGATTTGAGCAACCTTAGTTTTGGGAGGATTTTTTGGGACGATGATTTTTTTTGCAGGACCACAGAGTTATCAGGCCAGCCATTTTTTTAGGCGTAAGGATGTCCTAGTAAAAGCAAATAACTAAAATGCCCTTTTGTTTTCTATTTTTTATTTTCATTTTTTTTTTTCTTTTTTTTTTTATTTTTCGATTTTATTTATATTTTCTTCATTTTTTTAATATGTTTTAAGTTTAAGATTTATTTTTTTTTTTGTTAGATGCAGTTCGCCTAGGTTTTTTTTTTTTTTTTTTTTTTTTTTTGTACCCGAACCTCAATTGGTTATTCATATGTAAGATTTTGTATATAACACTAATTCTTGTCTTCGGGTCTAAGTCAAAAAAAATTTCTCTTAGCCGGACGTTAGTCTGTAAAAAAAAAATGTTGAGCTCGGTCAAGTCGAATTTTTTTTTCCTATTCGAACTTTTCTAAAAACCTATATGTCGAGTTAGGTTAAGTCGCAATTTTTTTCTCTTAACCGAACTTTTCTCTGAAAACCTATATATTTAGTTCGGTTGCGTCGCAATTTCTTTTCCTTACCTAACTTTCCTATGAAAACCTATATATTGTGTTCGGTTACTTCTCAATATATTTCTCTTAACCGAACTTTTTTTTTTTTTTTTTCTGAAGACCTATATATTGAGTTTGGTTACGTCGCAATTTTTTTTCATAACTGAAGTCGGATACGTCATAATTTTCTTTTGATATAGTAAGTTAATATATTCGGTGACGTCGTAATTTTTCTCCTAACCGAACTTTCATCAAATTACTTTCATTAAATTCGTTTAGGAAAAAAAAAAAAAAAAAAGCTAGACAAATTCGGCTAAGAGAAAAAATCGAACCTAACCAAACCTAATATAAAAAAAAAATTAAAAATTAAAAAATATTGATTAAAAGGGAAAATAGAAAAGATAATATAAAAATGATAATTAGAAGAATATAAAGGTACTTTGGTCATTAACTAATATATGTAGATAAGGGGTTTTAAATTTACTTCGTAATGACCTACCAAATAAATGTGTAAGAATGGTCCTCTTCAAAATTTTCATGGAAATGAAGTTTTGTATACTTTCATAAGCGGAAGTCAATTCAAAATTTAAAAGCCAAAATTATTATATTACGAGTTTTGTTTTACTCATCGTCCAAATACTTTATCACTATATACTACAATTTTTTTATCGGTATAATTTGCCATCAAAGGACTTTAATACTGTGCTTCATTTTTAATTTTATCGATAAAGTTCATCATGGAAAGACTTCACCACTACCACAGATTTTCGATCGGCAAGTTCATGACCCCAAAGGCTTTATCATTATACTATATGGTTATTTTTATCGGTAAGTTACCATGCTGATAAGTTTCGAAGTCAAATCACTAATATCATCACCCAATGATTTTATCATTGTATGACAATGATATCGGGCTACCACTACACTGCAACGACATCGTATTTTACCTCATTTACTCGGTTGCATACCCACTATCTTGATTCTCTCCAAAATATTTTAGATATACCTCATTTACTCGGTTGCATACCCACTATCTTAATTCTCTCCGAAATCTTTTAGATACCGAAAATAAAATACATTTATTGCCCCTATTATAAACTTTTTTTATTGTATTTATTATTTTGATTTTTGTCTCTCTACATTAAACTGTATAAATGGTGTACCCATATTGAAGCAAAGAATGATTCATCCGTTGAATTGTCCAGTTAAACTAGTTTGTGGTTTCAAATTTGTTGTTTGCATGATGGTTTTCTTCTTCTTTTTATCATCATGTTCTTGATGGATCATTTAAATCCTTATGTCAAAAAAAGACGCGAATTTCCAGGAGGATATGTGAATGTGCATAATTATCCATCAAGAAGACGTATGTTATCAGACCTTCCGATAGTTTTAGCTCGTCAACAATCTGCTTGAGAAAGTGATCTTCGTATTAGCATCCCCGAATACATATGCTTACACTTCCCTTCGAGTAAATGTTGGAAACTGGAACTTACATCGGATGCCATAATTTGGATACTAATAAGAGCGCGATCATCATCTTTTATCTTCCTGTGCAATCAGGTTCGATATCATCAAATGGCTGGTAAAGGAACTAAAAAATCGCTGCCCCTTACCAGTGGTTACAACAAGAGGAAAGGCAACTCTACTGGAACACAGGGTTCATGCTCACAGTCATCAACGTCGACTGCGCTTAAGTTCCGCAAGTTTAGAACACCTGCTGGAGGTCCATTGCCGTCTACAACAATGGTATGGCGTCCAAAAATTGCCGCTTCATGGGAAATCAGGTATTGTGGAGAAGAAGGCTCCATCCCCTGGGAACAGATTGTGCAGCGTCGTAAGTTAAAGGAGTTCTGTGATAAGAAGATTAAGAAAACTTGGGATTGGGACGGTTCCTCAGGAGAACAAGCCTTAGAGAAGACCAAAGAGCCGTATTGATGTACACTAAATGGCTTTCCCTGTGAATCTCTGGCAAACGACGAGTGTGCTGATATAAATATCGTTAAAGATATCGACTGGAACCCAGGAATAGATCCTGGGATGTCATTGGCTTTAGACAGACGGTATGAGAGCGATGCGATTATTAATGAAGGCGGGAATGATTGGTTAACTCAGGATTATTTGCAAAACAAGGATAAAAAGTTTTTTAAAAAGGATGGGGCTCTTACCATAATGGAGAACATGAGAATGAATATAAGAATAATTGATTGATCATTAAAATATACTTATAATTTTTGTATTTGATTGTATTGTGTAAGTAATTAAATTTTGTTGTTGAAAACTATCATGTAAGACAATTTTCATTTAAAGAATTTGTTTGGTTTTTTTTCTACTAAAAAAAGGAAAAAGAAAATGAAGATTGTGAAAGGGTGCATGTCCCTTCGCGAAATTATTCAATTTGAATTTGAAAAATCTTATCTTGAGAAATATGACTCTTCATGAGGAGACTCTTCTTTATGATGTTCCATGACATTTAAAGAAGAGAATGTTTGTTCATTTATACGAATCCACAGTCCATTCTCTATAAATAAATTTTCTTCTTGTATCAAAAAAAATAAATAATATATGTATATATACGATTTTAGATTAATTTCCTCTGTTGTGGTTAAAAGCTGAATCAAGCTTTTTTGCTAGAGCTTTTGGCCCTACCGGAAAATATTTCGGCCAATAAAAGTTCTTAAGAAAATTTAGACCAATAGTAAATAAGAGCTTCTGGCCCCACCAAAAAACTTAAATAATTTAAAAATAATACTTAAGTAAAAAAAACTTACCTGCCCCCACAAGAAAATAATTCCTATGAAAAAATTATACTTTAAATAAATAATTTTTTTAATTTGTTTTTTCTAAAAAATTATAAATAACTGTTTCTGCCCCAGTTGCTAATAGGACTCCACTGTCGGATAGGGGGAGGTCATCTCCTACATTTTGAATTTTCAAAATTGGCGGGAAAATGTGCTCTTCACATGGCAGATTAGGGTTCGGGTTTTGGGAGATTTTGGACGAGATTCGATCGTCAGAACTGGGTTCAATGGACCTATTTGGGCTTAACAGGGATGCTATGGGCAATTTCTTCGATCCAGTTGGGCTGGATAATCCGGTGATGGATGAAACGGGAAGTAAAGTTACTCGGGTTGTTCGAGTTATTTTTGGGAAGATTCTGTTGGAGTTTTTGTCGCAGTTCGATTTAGAACATCCTGTTAGGTTAAAACAGCAGATATATTTGTCTCGGATTCGAAAAAAAGAAGGGAAGAAATGTCACTTGGAAGAAAACAGGGGTAGATTTGGAGAATATCTTCCCTTGGAGATTTAATTCTATCATTAAGAGATTCGATACCAACTCAGTTGACGCATAAAAAAAGAATAAAAAGGGAAGAAATCCCGTGACTTGCTGAGGAGGAAAAAGAGAGTTATTCTCGGATTTTAGAACTCTGTGGTGTATAAAAACAAGCTACTGGACTCATAGAAGGGGAGTCGAGAGTTTGGGGTGAAGCAGAGGCATAAAATCACGCTGCAGGAGGAGTTGCAGCAGCAGCAGGTGAAGAGGAAGAAGAAGAGTTGCAGACGACAGAGCAGAAGTGTCGTTCTCAAGAACACGAAGAACAGAATCATACATACAGTCTTTTATTCTGCAACACATTTAATTTATCGTTCTCTGTAACTGTTCAATTGCAACACTTATAAACGTTGCAAATCTCTGTCTTAAACAATTTCATCAATAAAAACACTTTTTAGAGTTATGAAAAATTCTTTTGAGCGTGTTTCTACCATGATGAGCTAAACTCGCTGGGATGACGGAGGAAGCCAATTCTCAACACTATGGTAATTTTATTAAATTCTTTTTACGACTTTTGCATTAATATAATTTGAATTATGATTTTAAATTAATTAGTTGTGATTTAGTTTGATGGGTTATGCTTAGCTTAGGTGTTTTGATAATCCATGCTTGCCATTTACAATTAATGTTTTATAAAATCTACCTTGGCTAAGATTTAGAGTCAATAACTATTATTTTTTTGGAGCTAGAATTGTCAAAGAATTAATAATTGAACCATAGAAAAAGAGTTCGGTGAAATCCTGATTCCCAGTAATCTCTCAATATTATTATCATCCTTTATTTTATTCGCTAGTTTTTTAGTATTTTATTTAAGTAAGTCCTAAAATCGACAACTTCCCAAGTCCGAGAATCAAACCCTTTCTTACCACAATTAAAACTACATCAGGGAGGAGTAGAGAGATTTGAAAGTATGGCAGATTTCGGAACGGCGGTCAAAGAAACTAGATCCAAGACCTTTCTTTTCCTTTTGTGTTCTCCAAAAAAGGGGTACCAGTCTACGAAATAACAAGTTCAGCGTGAAAGGTGGCTAAAAGGTTGAAATGCGCGAAATGATAATTATAGCGAAGTTAAGAAACTCGAGAAGAATGAGTAGGTGGAGAAGGGTGATCACGCCTTTTTCGCCCCTTTGATGACCCAGAAGAGGGCTGCTTAACGAGGAGAGTGTTATCCTACGAGGAGTAAAGGGTTAGAATTTAAAGTTATCACCAAAATAGGAAAATAGGCGAAGTGAATACCTGATTGGGAGGTGGAGACTCAGTAGTAACAGTTCTTTCCTTACACGTTTTGAGAAGGCCAGCGACAGGCATCACGAGCTGAAAGAAAAGGGGAACATAAGAACTAATCGAACCCCAAAGCAAGGTAAATCTTAAAGAAGGAAGCCATACCTCGGCTGGCACAAACCACCGAAGCCTCCAAGGATCACAACCAGCAGGTAGCAATGTTTAGGAAGGGGGCCGGGGCGAGGAACCCCCTTTTCGTCAAAACCCCAAACGAAAGGGCCACCTACCACCAGAGGGAACATCGCCCAATCATCATCACAGGAGAGGCGAAGTTGGGAATCCACATCTAACAGGAGAGCTTTAGTTGACGCCGAGGTGACATTATGAACGAGCTCAATACCCCACTCCTGATGCTCCCTCATGCTCGTGAATTTAGCCGAATAGTTGGCCACGAAAGAATCCACCTTGAAGTCGCGAGAATCAAATTCTTCGGCTGCTGATGGAACTTGCGAAGTACCATTACCTAAGCGAATCCTAAACTCGTTGGAGATGCGGATTGCGTTACCAGAAAGTTGAAAAACCCCGTAATGAAGTTTTCCCAGAATCTCGAGAAAGATGGGGTTAGAAGGATCGTAAAGTGGGAAAGATAATCCATCCCTCAACTGACCAACAGTGACGATCATCTTGTCGGCCGTCCAAGTATCCGACTGAATCCACCTATAGTTCAGTTCCATATCCTGATTGGCAATAACAGGTGGACTCACATAAGAATCAACAGCAGGAGTTAGGGTTAAACCCATCTTTTGAAAATCTGCTTGGAATTCCTCAAGGGATTTGAGTGAGGTAGTTGTGGAAACCTTCTTGGGAGCCATGATAACGAAAGAAGTAGAGGATAGAGAAGGAAGGCAACAATGGTAGAAGAAGGAGAAAGCGCCGAAACCAGATAAACACAGAGCAAAGTAAGGAAGAAGAGGAAAACAAAACCCAGACCCAAGTCAGGTTTGATATAAATAGCACAAAGAAGATGACTGGCTTAAGGGGTTGACGACACGTTGGAGGTATGTTAACCGGCAATAAACGGTTACCTAGAGAACGTGGTCACGTGGAGGCTGGAAAGTGGAGAACATGGGGAATCTGAAGCGGTTCTTATTCCACTCTCGTATGGCTCGAATAGAATAAGAAAAAGCAAAATTTAGGTACACGAAATAGGCTCGCCACGTGTCAAAAATAAAGGGAAGAAATAGGGCTAGAAAATCTCACTTAAAGATCCCAGTCAGGGACTTGTCAATTCGAATGTCAGAATTACCTCGTCACCAATCAATCTTGCGAAGTACAAAGAGGATGCGTACAGAAATGAGGAGGCTCGCACGAAGAATCTAAGATACGAAAGACCGAATTGGAGTATCCAACAAGATATCAAGGATGAAGTCGTAAAGGGCGAAGTAAGATTACTTGGCTGAGAAGACAAGCCTCGAAGTAAATAAATTATGGAGCAAGAAAAGAGACAGGTGTCCCAACAAGCCCATGTGAAGGTTGCAAAAGAAGGGGAAAAACTTTATGGAAAAGGGTCTGGGCGAAGTATAAAGCACATCCGCGAGAACGTGACGAAGTAAAATGAGTTGTGTCCCATTACGGTTAGTTGGCCTATAAATAGAGGTCCTTGGACAATGTATAGGGGATAAGATTTGGGATAGAAGGGAGAGCTAAACTTAGAGAGTGAAATTAGGGTTTCCTTGTATTCGAGAACTTGTATTTTGTTTCTTTGCTTGGTTCATCAATAAAGATTTTCTAGTTTATACTACTTAACATGTCTTAGATCTTGGTTACTTTCCTTTTGGGTGTACTACTGGATTTCCAGTAGTTACATTAACAGAATTAGATGTTGTTCATTATCAATCTCCCTCATTATGTTAGTATGTTGAATACGATATATGGGTACTTAAATTTGTTTCAATTGGAACGATTAAAATCCTTGAATTTATTCAATGGATCTTGAAATTTTCGATTCCAGTAAAAATAGAGTTCACGTTGAGTCAGGTAATAAAGACTCGTATTTTGCTGAAATCAGTAACAACATATTTGTTTCTAATTCCTAGTATAAAATCACCTTTCCAGAATGCATTAGGAACGGTAATATTCGTCCCTGAAATTGGAAAAATGGATTTTGTTTTGCACAGTGCACTGGTTCGTTGCGCCCCGGCTATGATGTGGTCGGGCCACATACTCAAATTATGTGGCCTGTTTTCTTTTTTTGACACGCATATAAACTAATAACCAACCCCTCTAAATTCCCGCAAAAGATTTGCATTTTGAGAAAAAGTAGGAAGTTAACCAAAAAATTAATTAAATAATTGTGTGATAGAACTGTTTTGGACTTTATTTTCTGGTTTATTATACGTGTCAACATATAAAGATGGGCCACATACTTCAAATATGTGGCCTGATCACATCGTAGCTGCACCTCTCCACCACTGCATTGTCATCTTGTGTAATTTGATAATCAATCCAACACCACTAACAATTTTCACAGTAACCCATTTGGATCATCAGATTTTCAAACAACAATTTTTCATTTTTCTGATTACTTTAGCAGTAGAGTTAAAATTTCCTTTCGAACAATATTAGCTTATCAATAAATTTTCATTTTGATTACTGGTCCTGAAAGTGGATTACCCGAATATAATGAAACACTATCAATATTTTTCCAATCAAACTTACTGTTTTCACCCTGGAAATATGGAATTTTCGAGAAGCTTAATTTTACGAAGTTTTTATTTACAATCAGCGATCTTACTCACGGTCAAAACCATTTTCCAGGTTTGGAAAACGTTAAGGAAAAAAATTAGAAAGTGTATTTGACTGTGGATTTTTTTCCATTAGAATGATGGTAATTTTTTCGGAAAATGGGTCATTTGTCCAAAAAAAAATAAAACGCGGTTCAAATGGACGAGTAAAAAATTTTATGGGTAAAATAGCTACAAAAAAAATAACAAGGATGAAACTGGATTCATCCTGGCTTAAACTTAAAAAATAGCAAGGATGAAACTGGATGAATCTTGTGTAAATTAAAAATAAGAAAAAGTATTTGAAAATGGGCAAGATGAAACTGGTTACATCCTGCCTATTTCTAAATTTTTGTCCATTTAAACAATATCAAAATCTAACTGTCCAATCTAACTGTCCTTTTCACCAGGGAAATTTTAATTTTGGTCTTTTTAACCAATTTTGTGTAATTTTTTTCCATGAAAGGTGCAGTAATCATAGACATAGTTGCAATCTCACATGGCTATATTAGTCCTTAAAAACAAGTGATAAATTAGTGAAGCAATCAATCAAGTGCTATTAAAAAGTAGAAACTCCTCACAAGTTTTATTTATCTCCGACAGCATATACATTGGCGACGGATTTCGATGAGTTACATACAGCATCAACAAGCAATCAAAATGAGGCAATCGAAATAGTGGTCGAAGCTTTCCACGTTACAGCAACAGGGCTGCGCACAACCTGCGCACCATTATTCCATTCGATTGCCCCAAACTCTATTTTATCGACTTTAGGATCATTTTTAATCATGCTTGTGAATGTTACTTCATAAGACAACTTTTGGTTTGTGGAGGTGAATCGAAGTATGCTTGGCGAGACACTGATTTTAACAGAGGGTGGACTGTTAACCTTCAGGCTGTAAGTTGCAGCTCCCAGCTTACCAACATTAGTGACCACTCTCTTGTACTTGACAACTGTGTCTTTGGATGTCTTTAAAACAACAGAGAATGCTGGGTAATTCAGATCGCCTGGACCGGCAGCCAATTTGTGTAACCCACAATCGACCTTCCGATTCTTGATAAAAAGAGACATTTGTGTCTGACTGTACCCAAGGGAGCAGAGAAACGCTTCGTAGTCACTTGACTGGATGTCGTATACCAAACCCGGGTTTAAGGCTTTGTTGGGGTCAACATGTCCAGCACCATGTTGGAATGGATTTGAAATGTTACCAAAAGCCAGATCAGTAATTGGCTTGCCTGAGTTGTCTAAATTATAAGCTGTAGTCATAAGTGCAGACTTGATTGCAGCTGGACTCCAGTTAGGATGAGCCTTCATAAGCATTGCAGCTAATCCGCTGACGTGAGGGCATGCCATGGAAGTACCAGACTGTATACTGAATGCTACCCGTCTTTTATCGAAATCCAAATCTGATGGACCAGCAGCTTCGGTCCATGCAGCCAAGATATTAAGACCCGGTGCGATAACGTCTGGTTTGAGAATTTCTGGTGTTATACGGCTTGGGCCACGACCTGAAAATGGAGCAACTCCAGGAGCTGGAGGTGAAGATCCAATCACAGTTCCTTTGAACACGAGTGACGCTACTGGTTTTTGTCGAGTTTTGACATAATCTAAAATTGCAAGCGCATCATTGAAGGTCACCTTAACTCCTGGAATTGTAGGTGAATGAGCCATCAATCCATATCCAGACACTCCTCTCTGTGGCGCATCAGCCGAAATTAATCCAACACCACCAGCTAATTTGACGGCATTTCCCTGGGCTACAATATCATCAGATGCACAAAGAACAATCTTTCCTGTAGCTTGGGCTGAATTGAGTTTTCCTTCTCTGCAATATTCGCCACCAATATTACCAGCAAAGACTAATTCTATTTTTACATTTCCGAGCGACTTGCCGGAGTATAATGAAACACCGCTAAAGGTCCTACCGTCTCCTAAAATCACATCACAGGGAAATTGTCTGTCGATTGAAGATGCTCCAACAGTTAAAATCCAAGGAGCGACATGAACGGCTGTGGCAGGACCAGGACCTTCATTACTTGCTGCAGCAGAAACTAGTATTCCTTTCTCTACAGCACCGAACGCTGCAATGGCAATTGGATCTAAGAAATACGAAATTACTGATCCGCCAAGGGACATTGAAATCACATCAACTCCATCAGCCACAGCTTGATCAATCGCAGCAACAACATCTGCAGCAGGACATCCATTACTCCAGCATACCTTATAAATAGCAATTCTGGCCTTAGTCGCCATTCCTTTTGCATTTCCAACACCGTAGCCATAAAATCCAACGTTATTAACAGCCGATCCAGCTGCAATAGATGCTGTATGCGTACCGTGTCCCGTTAAATCTCTTGGCGTTTTCGAGTCTGTTAAGCTAACACTTTTGTAAAACATTCGAGCACCAATTAATTTATTGTTGCAAGATGTCTTTGGAAAATCAGGTGCAGTCTCACAGATCCCTTTCCATTTCTTCGGTATAGGATTGGTTATACCCGAGTCGTCGAAACTCTGACTTTCAGGCCAGATTCCACTATCAAGAACTCCAATAATGATGTCACTGCCATATTGCGAGTCAGGCCATAGACCAGAATTTGCATTCAGACCGAGAAAAGTAGGAGTACGAGTTGTCTGGATTTGGTAAATTTGTTGAGGGAGTATTGAAAGTATTCCAGGAAAACTACGGAGATAAGAGGCTTGAGAAGGTGTGAGTCGAGCAGCAAAACCATGGATAACATGGTTGTATGTGTAGATGATAACTTCTCGAGGATGAGTCAACAAAGAAATATGAGGAGGAAGAGATTGAAGTGCTGAAGTATACCAATCAAGGTGGGACGAAAAAATGGACGGTTTGTCTAGTTTAGAGACATGAACGATGTAAATTTCTGGCTGTTCATCATTGTATGATGATGATGATGATGATGATAGTGTTTGAGAAAAGGAAGAACTAAGTACTAGAGATATTAAAATGGTAAGGAAAATGATGATAGATGGAGTAGTACTACTCATGATTGAAAAAAATGTTTGAAGCTTGCTATGAATTATTTGTTACCATCAGGTGTGATATATATATAGACAAATTCCAATTGTGATAATATATTTATTTGGATTACTTTATTCAACTAATTAAGCAAATACTGTATATGATCAGATGTTAATTAGTGTTTTTATGTTTAATCTTATACAGTACTGGCTTTGACTAATGGGTTTACCAGTTTTATTGGGGATGTAACAATTTAATTGTGATGGATGTTTGTCGTATATGAATTTTAGTGTACTTCCAAACAAATCGATACCTCCTGTTAGCAGCCATTGGCTTTAGTTTGCTTTATTGAAACTCATTCTAAAATCTGACAAAATCGAGACCAATATTGCTAGTTGGTTTACCGACCTTTCTCTAAACATAAACAAATCTGAGTTGGTTTAAGGTAGATTTTAGTATGAAACAAAGTTCTGTTGTTGCATCCATTTTGACAGTTATTTACATGTTCACTCATCTGACGTACAATAGTACACAGACATGTTAAGAATGCAAGAGATTTCCACATTTGACGACAAACTTATCACCCTATTCATTTCGACATCATAGTAAAAATTATGTCAAAATGTTTCGGGATAAAATTCTCCGAATATAATTAGAATTTCTTACTGATTTAGATTACTTACCCCTAAAAATGTCTGCGTTAATATGCTCTGGCACATCTTTATACAGAAAATGGCTATATAGCCAAAACGGAACTTTTTCTGGGCCATATGGACTGGTAGGAATTAGGTCTGGGTCAAATGTCCAAAAGAAAATTTTAACGTGGAGAGACGTTACTACCCTTCTGTAACCGTCACGATCTTCTTTTCTCCCACATAAGAAACCACGATCTCACTCTTTTGAAGAGAAACCACCAACGTTCTTCATCTTCTCCCCACCATCAACAACAACTTCCGCACCGCCTCCCCACCATCATCTCTAGCAGAAAACGTTATCATCCACCGCCTCTCACCATCATCACTAGCGGTTGGTTTCATCCACCTTCGTTCACCATCATCAACGAAACTTCCTCAACCGTCTCCCCACCATCAACACTACAAGAAATTGGTTTCATCCACCGCTCTGTAATACACCTTCAACACTACTGGGAGAGGTTTCATCTACAAGAGAATTAGGGTTTCAATCATTTAAGTGTATTGGAAGAGTTAGGTTTTCAATCGATCCACATAATGTCTCCTAAAACTCGTAAGTTTTCAAACCCTAACTTTGTTTTGTTCTTAAATTGAGAATTGCATGATTAAATTGTTGAATTGGTTGTTCTTATTTTCATTTGAGTTAGTATTTTTTTAGATGAAATTGGTTTGCATCACGGTTATTTAAGAATTTCCAATGTTAAAATGGTTGAAGTGAAATTGGGTGAATTTGATTTTCATATGGGTATCTCAATTGTTTCATCGGGTTTAAAGCATGGATGGAATCTGGTTTCATCCTTTGTTGTCTGCTTTGTAAGTGTATATTGTTTCAAGAGATTAAACCGGATGAAAACTTGATTTAAATTCGTGTTTAAAGATACATCTGCAGTTAGTATTGTATGTTGTGGATTTTGTTCATAATTTTAACATGATTTAATTTGGTTGTTGTATGAAAATGTATGTTATGGATTGCATCTGGTTATGTTTTGGATGGATTGCATGAAATTGGTTTGCATTTGGTTACGAAGTAATGATCAGGAGGTGATTGAAATTGGTTTTCATCTAACTTTAAGTTAGGATGCAACTGATTTGCCTCTGTTGGTGGTTATTAAATTCTTAAACATGTATAATATATAAGATGTAAGTGGGTTTCATCTGATACCTGCAGAAACTTGGTTTCATCTAGCTATAATATATAGGATGCAACTGGGTTTCATCTGATTCCTGCAGAAACTGGTTTTCATCTAGCATTAAAGATGGGATGTAATTGAGTTGCATCCACAGATTTAGAATATGACTTAACCGGGTTTCATCCAAATTGTTGTGGGAAGCAAATAGCAAGAAGAGTAAGAGTGCCGGTGCTGAAAAGAAAATCCAAGAAAAAGCATGATGTGGTTGTGGGTGGTGAGTCTAACACGGAGAATGTGGATGTTGTTGATGCCGAAATGGATGAAGACAAGCCAGAGAAAAAGGAAGGGAAGAAAATGTTCCGATCAAACATGAAACCGACAGTTGAAGTGCTTTGGAATCACGGCATTTCTGAAAGACAAGAGGCTGTGTTAAGGAAGACAAATATCTGGAACTTTATTGAGGCGATCAAACAAGGAAAAGTGGGAAAGGCCGAATGTAGCAAAGATCCAAGGGCGTTAGAGTTCATCATAAGAAATTTTGACCTGAAAGAGTTGGCATTCAAGATTGGTGATCAAGTTTTCAAGACTCGATCCAAACCATCTTCTTGTTATTTTCAAAATGCAAGAGAATACGTATGAGTGAAAAAGATAAGAAACTTTATGGACCAAAGGAAGAAACTAGTTTGAAAACGTTCGAATTTTACACCAAATACTTTCGGAGCCAATGATAAGGGATGCTGAAAAGAAGAAAGAGGAAGGTGAAGCCAAAGAGAAAAAAAAGAAGAAAGCCGGAGACAAAGAAAAGAAAAGCAAAGAGGTGAATATTGGGGACAAATTGCATAAGAAATACATCCTCGAAGGAATAAAGGCTGCTATGATTGAAGAAGGAAAAGAAGAAGACTTGGCGATACTTTTGTTGTTGTTCATGTTCAGACAAGATATTCTTCATAAACACCGGAGGTATGTATGTCCACTACAAGTATTTGAACTGCCTACAGTCAATCGATTCAATTAACAAAGTCTCTTGGCCGGATTTAATCCATGAGCATCTAATGCAAAGCGTTAAAGCCGTGCACAAGACACCTTACTCTATCAATGGTTGTAGCTTCTATTTACTGGTGAGTATCGTCTTGTATCTTTTGAATATATATATATATATATATCGTCATGTGGTCATTATTAACTTCTATCTTTTGTTGTTGCAGTTATGGATTTTTGAGCAAGTGAAAGGCGAAGGCATTGTTAGGAAAGCCAACAGTGATGCATGGCCAAGGTTTGCAAGATGGGACTTGTATAAAGTATCTTGTGAAATTGAGGGGAAGCTTGAAACTCTTTCAAGCAATCAGGTAAAAAAACTTGTTGTTTATTATAACTGGATGAAACCAGTTACATATTATGTTGAGTAAGTTTAGATTCATTTTTAAAATTTTTAAAATTTTATCCCTTATAATAGCTGGATGAAACCAGTTACATCTTATTTTAGTAATGGATGAAACCCATTTTCTACCAAGTTACATCATGTGTTATCAGTGGATGAAACCCAGTTACATCATGTGTTATCATATGATGAAATCAGTTACATCTTGTTGTTTTTGTGTTTGCAGGTTGTTGATTTTGTTGGTAGCTGGAGTGAAGAGGAGAAACAATTATGCTTGTTTGATGATGAAGAAGAAAACAAAGATGAAGATGATGTTTCCAAGTTGAAGAATGAACTAGCTGAGAAGGACAACATTATCCATCACTTGAATGACGAGTTAGGAGCAAGGAATGCAGAGTTGGAAGCAAAAGAGGTTGAGTCTGAAGCAAAGGATAAGACAATCTCAGACCTGCAAAGTCAAGTGGAAACCTTGAAAGCGCAACTCAAGTCTCAACCGGGGACTCCGCAAGCTTCACCTACTGATATTGTTCTTTACACTCCACCTGAGAACTTTTTCAACCTAAACATCACTCAAGAGATGAACAAAACAGTGGAGGGTGCTGTTCCTGAAGACGCTAGCAAGGCAGGTGAAACCAGTGGAGCCGCAAATCCAGAAGTTGACGATATTCTCGAAGCGTAACCGTAACACCGGTTCCTCGATTTAAATCAACCAAGAACCTCTAGCACCAGTTCCTCCATCGAAATCAACCAAGAAGAAATTGTCACAACAGAACCTCTCGGCGGTTATAAGTAAACTTGGATCGATTGAGAATAGAGTGAAGAACGTATAAAAAAGGACTAGACAGAATAAGTTTGTAACAGATGAGGATGAGCGTGTAGAGAAGAAGGAATGACGATAAGTTGAAGAAGTTAACAAGGAACAACAAGCTGTGGAAAAATTACTTGAGTTGCGGAGTAAGACTAGCTGAAGAGAAGTTAATAAAGGAGTACTTTGGAACTGGAAACTTAAGGTACGTATCCGCATTCTTTTGCTGTTATTTTTTTTTTTACATTCTACTTTTCTTATTTTTTGTAAATGTATTTGGTTACATCATGTTAAAAAATTAAAACTATGTGCTTGTCATGAAATTAGATGAACTTGTTTAAATGCAATGGCTAGTTTGGAAATCCAATGGAGGTGTATGTATTAGTGGCGAACACATCCAAAGAACTCGTTTTCAATCGCCCATTGGTGAACACTATTTTGGAGTTCAAAATCGAAAAATGGAGACAATTGTTTCAATCGCGGTGATACCAAAGGATACTTCAAGTCGATCTTTCTCGAGGCGCGCTTGCATGGGTAAACATTTTGAATATTACATTTTAAAATGAATGAACTTAGGTCTGCAATTTGTTTTCATATAACTTTAAGTTAGTGTGGGATGTACCGCTTGCATCTTTGTTTGAAAACATAATTCTCTCACTAGTGCAGGATAAAACTGGTTTTTCATCTAGCATTAAACATGGGATGTAATTTAGTTTCATCCATATTAAAAATATGGTTTAACTGGTTTTGATTCAAATTTGTCTTCAGCTTGATGTCATTGCGGGGAATGAGCTGATGGCTGCAAAGATGATAATTTCTGAACTGGAGAATATTGATGTCGAAACGCAACACTTGTTCATCCCAATGCTGAACGAGAAAGAACATTTCACATTGCTTCACTTTGACATCCATGGCAGAACTTGGACACACTACAATTCTCTCTTAGGTTCTTCAAACTATTTAGAGGATGCTAAAATAATGGCGCAAAGAGTAAGTCGGCTCCTTTAGCATTCGGCTTGAAAGTACTAGTATGGATGACATTGATGTCGTCGTGGAAATCGATTGTCCACAACAGGGTGAAAGGCAGGTCGTTAACTCTTTGAACCGAAATTATAACATACAAATAGAAACGAAGTTTAAACCGACATTATATTTTTTTCTAGATCGGTAAAGTAACATTACATATTCATTTGTCTTGCAGTCCTGATTCGTTGATGTATGTTATCTACTTCATGGAATGGGCAATGACAAACGGTTACTCCTTTAAAGTCAAAGATACTCTTAGAGAGGAGATGGGCACAAGACGAATCAATCTCGCATATGAAATCCTAACTGATGAGAATAGCTGCTGGAAAGTTTGATGTGTTTAGGTTGTTTAGAAAAAATTAATGTAGTTCATACGGAAGTACTTTTTTTTTTGTTGGACTATGTCTTCGCATACATTAATATGAAATCCGTGGATTCGTCTTAATTAAAATATGAACTTTTTTACTGAAAAATGCCTATACTTCAATTTCATGATAGTTGTGTTTGAATATGTTACAAAACTGGTTACATCCTAGCCTGTACAAAACTGCAATTTTTGGTCAGATTGTAACCAGGCTAGGATGAAACCCCAGTTACATCCTAGCCTGTACAAAACTGCAATTTTTTGTCAGAATGTTACCAGGCTAGGATGTAACCGAGTTTCATCCTATACAAAACTCTTTTCAGAGTATGCGAGTTGAAAAAAATAGTTTTTTCTGGGAATGTGAAGGATGAAAACTGATTTCATCTCGTACAATTAAATTTGAATCTTCGCAAACATTCAAATTTTACAAATTGAAAAATCGAAGGGAATGTACAATTAAACTAAATCAACATAAGACTATAAGATATATACTATAAAATCAAGAGCTATACTTGAAAAAATAATTCCATAAAATATATTTTTATGAACAAAAGAAACAATCCAAGGTAAAAACTAGTTACGAAAAATATAATTCTATGTTAATGAATCTTAAATGTGCAACAAGAGGCTGAGAGAAGAATAAACTAATAAAGATATCATGGTAAAAAAGCCTACGTAATGAAGGTGGAGTGTTCTTAACGTTGCTTTTTCGCAGGAGGATGAGGACACGTCCGTCTTGTTATGATGTGCACGAGTATGGCGATTACCGCACGTAATTGGTCTCTTGAAACTTGCGCTACCGGTGTTAGGGAATCCGCTTCTTCTTCTACCTACCGGTTTTTTTCCTAGCACGGTTGGTGGGTTCACGAGATTTCCAAGTAGCAACATCAATAGGCTTGTCATAATCGGGAATGGGCTTGATAAAGCACGATCATACGAAGCACGGAAGCTAGCAATCTTTGAAATACGGATTAATGTACTCGTAAACATTGATCTTATTTGAATGCATACACGCAATAGCGTGATCACAAGGAACGGGTCATAAACCAAACCCTACAAACGCAATGAAACTTCGCAATATTATGCTGACATGCGTGTACTTTCCATCAAAAACTTCCCACTCCATGTCACTGGACTTGGTTATTCTCCATGGACACCAAACACGAATAGCCCGCACTTTTTCTCTAGCACGGGACAAATGAATCCTTTATACGTGCCCCCTTCAACTTCCTTTTACTCATCGATCCATAATCTTAAGTCTAATCCAGTTAACAAGTGTTGCAATAGGCATACCTTTTGCTTCCTTAATCCAAGAGTTGAACGACTCTGCAACGTTTGAACACATGTCGCCATAACGGACCCAAGACAATGTGCATTGGACCAACATTCCACTGGAAGGTCACTCAAGAATTTGTGAAGACCATCACATCCCATATCCTTCAACTTTTGCATACCTTCATGAAAGCCTTCATGCGTTGATGAATAGAAACATTGTTTGAACAAATCCATCGTGAGCACCATGCTCTCCCTTTTTCTTGTTGGTCTTCATGCGGACATTATTCTTCAAATCTTTGGTAACACCAACAATGACGGAAAGTTGGAAAAACATTACGAATCCCTTGGATCAAACCCTCATGGCGATCCGAAATAATAGTTAATACACGAGGACCCAAGATAGTTTTTAATTTTTCCAAAACCAATGCCAATTCTCAATAGTTTCACCGATACGATACCGTATGCGGAGGAAATATTCCTACGAAACAAAACAAACACAAAAAGAAAAAATCATATTAAACCGATGAAACTCATATTGTACGAGAATGAAAACCAGTTTCATTCTCTAGTCGACTTCACAAATGAAAGATGAAAGCTGGTTTCATCCGGTGATAATCGACAAATTTATAATCGACATCAAAAGTTGAAATCTAAAAATAGAAGACTTACCATTATTCGCATTCTTCCCGGTAGCTAGCCATAAGACAACCCCTAAATTTTCCATTAGGAAAGTTGCATCCAAGAACAATATGAGGGCGACAATATTCGAAACCCGAGATGCAAGCATCGAAGGATAAGAACAAGCTCTTAAACTGGCCCCCTTCAACAACTAAATCAGCCCTACTACCTGGATCGTGTTTCTTCACGGCTTCACACCACCAAACCAAGTCGGTGTATGATTTAGTGTCCTCGCCATACAATTCCTTCAAACATAATTCTTTCCATCATGCTTTGATCGTAGCTCAATTCTAACCCATAATCACTTTTGAATTCTTTAACAATATCCCGACTTTCTTGTTGGGATTCTCGTTCAATCTGGTCAAATATCAAGCTCTTGACAAGATGTGGCGAATCCGGATCACCTTTGTTAAAGTCACTATAACCAGCCGCGACATTTATGTTCCCCGTTATAGGCCTTGAGGAATAAATGACCCTTCACATTGAAGTCTTCCGATTTGCATGGAACATCCGATCAGCATTCCAATTCTCCTTGTAATAACATTCCACCGTATCACCGAATTCTGGATTGCTCTTGACGACTCTCACCTTGCGACCAAAAAAATGGTTATATTTCTCAACAACAAGACGAGCTTCATCTCGTCCTCCATAAAATTCTTGACCAACACCTTTTATAATAAACTCCCATTCAGCCGCCTTGCAAGATCTTTTAATTGCCAACTTTCCATTGAATGCACGTTCTTGAGACATGGGGATATCTTGAGATGAAACAAGCTCTTGAGAGGAAGGGATAGGTGATCGATCCGAGCTATTGCTTTTACCTAAAAGCAACTCCGTCATTGTAGGTGTACGAGTAACTCTTCTTGCCGCTCGGAGGAAGATGAACCAACTGATCTCTGCTAGGGTCTGGTGCTAAGCGAAACCGCTCATTGTAATCCGCTAGGAATATGACGAGGAATAACAAACGATCTGCTAGGGTGCGGTGCTAAAACGAAACTCGCTCATTGTAATCTTTGCTAGGAATATGACGAGGAATAACAAACCGATCTCTCGCTAGGGTCTGGTGCTAAACGAAACTTCGCTCATAGTAGGTTCACGAACAAAATCAGAGCACGAAGAGGAACACGTTCAAATAAACGAAGCTCCAAGAAAGATAACTCCTTAACAATACACAATGATAAGAAAGACCGGAGCTTCACATCATTTCATCAACAACATTGCTTCTCCTCATAGTCAAATACAAACTGAATTGAGTCCGGTGAAATGATATTCCAATGAGAACAAACATGCGACTTCAACTCATCAACTGGTTGAATTCACATTAACATGGTATGGGCATGCATCGGTACCCAGGATAACCACAGAGAGAAAATGACGAACCATCTACAAAAGGAATATACAAACAACATATGAGCTTACTTGCATCTCTAAAGGTAATGGTCCTGTTCCTAAAACTTTAATAGCATATAAATAGTTATTAT